>JAQGAS010000329.1:0-60339 GCA_034686365.1 Pachymerium ferrugineum | reverse complement strand
TTCCACTTTTGGTGATTACAGTTGCTGTAATAAAGTTTAGGCACTACAATGTAGATCTTTTAAGTCTCGTGGTTTTATGTAATAAACGAATTCGTAGAACCAATCGAAAATCTAGTGGTTGATTACTTGCTTCATAAAATATACGAAGTGCGATACTTATATTTACTTTATGAAGTATTCAGCCCACTGAAGTAGTTGGGGATGTCCCACCCGGTAGAACAAAGGAAAACTTGACGAACCAAAAAAACAATCTAATTTTTGAATCTGATCAACCAGTTTAACCAAAATATCAGTAAAACGGAAAACGCAATCTATTATACAACGAAATCCGAAAGGATTGAAGACCGATTGCGTGTAGAAACATAAAAAAAATCAAAAGAAAGTGTTTTTAGAGCGGGACCAACAACGACCTACCGTTCATACTCATGGCGGAAAAATGAGACGAATGAATTGAATTGTGGGACAAGGAAATTATCAGATGTCACTTCCGTCCGTGTGACGTTGTGGCATGTCAAGCCAAACTTGTCCGCTAGCTAGCGCCACGGTGCAGCAGCTAGATTTAAGTTCTTCATACCTCCGTGAATCTAACACATAGTTTTTCAATTTTAGATTTTAATTCACTGTAGTTGCACCACCTGATTAAGACTCTGACTACAATGATCAAAAATTGATTAAATAAATATTGACATTCACTTCCCAAGTCCTGCATTCAACCTATTTGAAATAAACTCATTATTAAGCTCCATCAGTTAGAAGATGGCTATCTACCAATTTCATAAATTTTCAATAACTTGACTACTGAAATTTGGATGAAGGAGTGATGTATCATTTTATCCTAATGTAGAAATTCAACTGCAGAGCACGAAAAAAAAATTAATTCTGGCAAGGAGATAGATGGAAAAATGTAAAATTTAATTAACAAGTAAGTGATCACTATTTTTTACATTTGTAACAGAACAATATTTTGCTTTTAATTTTTTTTATTTTAACTGTAATTCTAGTTCAATAAACACTTCAATAAAAAATATAAGGATTATTTGTAAAAGGGTTATAACAAATATTGGTTAACGCGATAATTCGTTTATTTTGTAAAACATCAATTAATGAATTATAAAAATATTGTATATTACAAAATGAAATGAAAAATATGAGAATTAAATTTGACTAACACAAATACTTTCGACACGATGGTGCTCCACATTTGCATTCAATTCGACTTTTATCATCAAATTTTTGAATGCTCTCATTTTCTGATCAATAAAAAAAAAGATAAGTAAAACATGACTTGGGATATTCTGACCATATTACCTTTCGTCATCTTGTAGTCAAAAGTTAATTCCTCTCCTTTTTTAATATCTTTATTAGAAAAAAACGCAAGTCTTGGCATTCTAGGATCTAAATTGTTGATCCAAACACTATATACGACCAAATTCGGCTCACACTGAAAAAAAAAATTAGATAATTTAATGAAAATAAAAATATTTAACATTACATTCAAAACTTACGGAATGGTTTATAAAATGTGAAACGTTTCCAAAAGTTGCAGCATCAACAGTGAAAGGACAATCTGTGTCACTGTCTTTATAGTCATAATCTAAATCGAACAGGTAAGTCCGCCCTTGGTTGTCGTATTTTTTACCCCGAATTTCTGCCTCTTCATTAGTTATAACCTAAATACATTTTAATTTATGATAAAAGAGTATTTGAAGCAAGAAACTAATCTTAATGGTCAGGAAGGACAGTCACTTTTCCCTCACCTCTCCAACATATTCCATAACAAAGCTGTCTTGTCTTATATGTTGCAAAGCCTTTACTCCCCAACCACATCCATTGGAAGTGCGAAAAATTGCTAATTTGACCTAAAAAAAAATTTCATAGTTTAATGGTAAACAATATGAAATATTGAAACAAACCTTTCGCCCATGTTGTACTACTCTATTAATACAATCAGGGGGACATTTGCATCGTTTGTTGCATTCGTATATAGGTGAGCCAAGAGTTACATTCACTTTTCGGTACTTATTATAAGCAAAAGGTACTTCAAACGGATGTGAACAGCAATTTTTGCGATTGCTATAACAATCGGTGCACTCGCAACCAACAAATGGATCGTCTGGAATAGTTATGCCCGCTGCAGGTTTATAATCATTTATGTAAGTGAAATCTTGAGGCGGTCCTTCAAAGTCAACTAAATTTTCAACTATTATTTCCGCTTCGTCATTTGACGCTGCATTTAATTGCCTTTCCCATTCTTTTAACTGCTTTTGTACTTTTTCAAACTGTTTCCACTTCTCCATTAAAAACTAGAAAAAAGTTAAATTATTTCAGGTAGTTAAAGGCGACCCCAACTAAAAAATTTTGTAAGGTTTGCATAAAATTGATTAATCCTAATGATAATTTATCAAGATTATTCCATTCAGGGTCTCATATTTTTCCAAAATATTGAAATTATCTCAGACAATAAAAATTAAATTTTAAATTAGTTGACAGATGCACTAGGCTTTTCCAACAAAATTTTTTGCAGTTTTTTTTTTTTTTTTTTTTAATTAATTGGGAAACAAGACTATACTTACTTGCGGAAGCGCATTATTTTTCTTAAAAGACGATGGCTTGAGTAGTAATTTTTTTACCCCATTAATACCATTCTTATGACCATTATTCACATGGTTGGATTTTGAAAGTGCACAAATTGTTGAAGCTGTATTACGGGATACGATTTCAAGAAATGAGCTGAGATTAGTGCCTAATTTCTTATTCTGTTGTAATTTTTTCGTCATAATAGTAGAAAATCTAAGGGAGCAAGAAATTACAATTAATAATATGTCATATGTTATTATAGATTTATGAAAAAGATGGTATAGGGGATGTACTTTGGTATATTCCAGGTAAAAAAATTTAGTATCAAAACTTGAAGTCGGACAATTTTTACATAACATTATAATTTAGCCGGCAAAATGAACCGTGTACCCTAAACCAAATGACGGAAACTAAATACAGCAAAAAAATCGGAGCGGACTCATAAAGGGCATTAATGTGAACAATGTAACATGAACTCGTTACACATTTTACAATGTTAAATTTTGGAGTTCACAAGGTACTTTTTAATATTTAAATAGAACGATGAATTTTGTGAATCCAGCCCCATCAGGTAAGTGTGAAACACTCATAGACATGATAAGCAAAAAAGTGGTCCCAGGGAAGGTTCTAATGAAATACAGAATGTCTAAATGATTGTAATGGTTGATGATAACGATATCAAGCATTAGGGAAATTGAACTCCGATTAGAGTCAGGTTTTTAAAAATCATTTTTGTCAAAAACATTTTTATATTACTACCATTCGTATGAGGATGTATCAGGCACCCTATACCATGTTTTCTATAAACCCCCATTAATTACAGATTCGTGCGGTACTCGGTAATCGCATCTTTAGAACCAGTTAAGTTTTTCAGAGGTTCCCAAGAATTTGTGCTACTTGGCCAGCCTTTCCATTTCACCAAAAACCATTCGTTATTCATCTAAAATATAAAATAAAGTTAGGTTTTGTTCAAAAGAATTTAGATGCTACATACTGGGTCAGTTGCATGATCAACTATTTTTTCCACTTCGTATTCCAATTCTTCATTGCCTTGAACACTATTTGATGGTTTACGATTGTATATATCTAAAAAAAGCAAATTTTATTAGAGATGAGAGTTAATGAAGTTGCAAGATCTAATAGATTGATAACTCGTTCACTAACGTACCTGGCCGCGTGGAATAGGAGAATTGGAAGCCTTGCGCCTCGCTGATTTCTCTCAATTTTTCTATTGATTGGATACAGGGAACGCTGAATTCCCGCGTGCCCATGATAATATGAAGACAAATTATGAAGCTGTTAAGACATCAAGCTTGTCAGTTGACGAGGCAAGTACAGATGCGCGGGTAAACCACTCGAACCATAAAACGAACCAATCCCCTGTCACATGTGCGCGAAACGCCGTTGCAGACTGTAATGACCTGTCACCTTGCGGCCGTGATGCTAAACACTGTGTTTTATTCCTCTTCCCATCATGTTGTTACTAAAGCAAGGTTGAAACGTTGTAGGACTTCCGCCAAGTAAACGAAGAAATTGAAAAAAATTGAAAAAAATTGAAAAAAATTGAAAAAATTGAAAAAATTGAAAAAATTGAAAAAAATTTTAAAATTTGAAGATATGAAAAAATTACTTCTGCTGGTTCAATCTTATATAACGCTTTTCGGACAAAGTGGGATGCTTTTGAGTCTCCCTATATTAAAAGTTCTACGAATATCGGATTGAAGAATAAATGCTGCCGAACTACACACAAAGTCCAAAGCAGGCACGAAAAAAGTTCGCTTGTAACTCTGAACACCAAAAAGAAAAATAAAACATTAAAACCAACGTTGAAGAGACACAGCATCATCTCGGCATTTTTGAACAGTGAATTGACCAAAAAAAAAAACAACAAAACCCAAAAAACATTTTAGTAAGTATATTCTTTCTTGATAATATGGTTTAACACCATCCTTTGCCCAAGAATGTGCGTTGAGGGTTGATCACTATTGCCTACACTGCTAAAATTAAAAGTGGTATAAAACACTTAAAAGGGTGTTTGCAATTGTCACTATATGGACCTCCTAAAGGTAGTTTTACACACCATTGCTACAGCTATTGCAATACAAACTGTAACATCATTTCCACATGTAAGGAAGTGAATTTGGCATGAACACTAGTTGGGTGCTCAGCTTACACCTTACATGCGTGGAAATGGTGTTAAAATTTGGATTGCAATAGTTATGGCAAGGGTGTTTACAACTACTTTTAGGAGGTCCATTTTGTGACAACTTAGGTTGTTGTGTACCACTTTTATTTTTAACAGTTTTAGGTACTAAGAGAAAATATATCTAATTATTCAGTATAAAGAAAAAGTATTTTTGAAATTGAACATTTTATTCCAATGGTAAGCTGGGCTAACAAGATTTTAAGTATATCCAAACAGACACTTCGCAGTCTGGGATTAAAATAGTTGCTGTAGCCCCAGATCCTGATAGCAGTTTTAGTGACTCGAATCGCTTGGCAATTCATTCTTTTCATCCCAGTTAACATTTAACCAAACTGGCCAATCGCTGTAAGGATTTTCGTGAAGCTTTTCCCGCATTTCACTAGTTTTTGTTCCTCTCGGCTTCTGTTTAGGCCCAGTACTAGTTATAATACCAGGGGAGGTACCAGACACGACATTTAACCCAACAGTTGACTTCAGATCAGAATTCTTGGATGAAGTTGTTGACGCATTTGTAGACGTGGAATGACCAGAAGGACTTGCTACTGGTAACTTCTTTTCAGAAAAGATAACTGGAAATGGGTTAGACCATGCTCGATATCGTTGTTTGGGAGTCTTCGCATCAACCTCCAGTTCGGCCGTTATTTTGCTGTTCTTTTGCTCAGCAATGTCTTCCATTATAGCCCAAAGATTGCAGAGTTGGATTATAAAAATTTTCACATATTGTCTCAGCGAAAACCGTAAAAGAACATCACACGTGTTTATATTGTTAAAATAAACAATACGTGTTATCTATTGAATGTTTCTCCCATTATTGCCAGATGAGCCAAATTGCTCCACCCCTTGATGTAAAGTCAAGCAAAACCCAAAGTACAGTACCAGCAATTAATGTCATAAATATACATCCCACCTTATTCCTTTTATATATCTTCTCTATTCACACAATGCATATTTATACTGATATTTAATACCCGGAATTAAATCATATTTCAAATTGAATTGATTATAATTACACTTTCTCCAACAAAATAATGTCCATCACGCTAAACTCTCATTTTGTCAGGTTAATTTTCATTTTATTGATCATTGACAATGCTTTTGGTAAAGAAAATGTGACAACAATTAGTTCGTGTAAGAAGTATTATGTATTCCATCAGGGCAATGTCATTTCCGACATAATTGGGTTGGAAATTGGTTACAGAATCTAAATGAAACTGTGAAGATTACAACAAACAATATATCTACTAAAGAAGGATGCGTAAACTCAGTTATCAATGATGGATACGTCTTTGAAAATGGGTAATTTAAATTATTGTAAGCTTTACCTTTGGTATACTAAATATTGTACGTTCCTCTAACTTAGGAGCAGTTGCTACCATTGTCTTTGGATTCGCCAACCACACAACAATGTACTTCATTTTACCCAAAGTATTTCCCAATTTATTCAAAAAAATTCGTTTAATCAATAAAAGTTTACTATTTTTTAGCAGTTAACTGTGCACAAACCAATGAAAGTGCGTGCACGATAGACTCAGCAGGGGAAACGGATGATCATATTCTAATTCGTAGTAAGGGGGTGTAGTATGGAGTTATAAAATTGAGTTTACAAAACTTTTCTCCGGAAATTGCTTACAGACAATTCATCACCGGTATCATGCCCTTTGATAGGATCTTACGTGGGAATGTATGAAAGTGAGTGCAGCTACCCCATTTCAAATTTGGATTCTTGTTCAGAGGACTGGAAACTGCTTTTAAAAATTCAGGCTTGTTCTGCAGAATTTGGAGCAGAAAGTACAGGTAAAAGCAGTTAACTAATCAAGAGCCCAAAGAATATTGATGATTTCTGATGAAACAGGAAGACTCGAATTCATCAATCTAAACTGCGCCCAATTAATTATATTACACTATATGAGTATACGGTTACGTTTATGTGACCAATATTATAATTTAATTTTACTGGCTGCAGAATTTCAGAATGAATTGAAGATGATTTGGCTTTTACATTTTTTCTGTTGAACTTTTAGTATTTGGTTTGAGTTTAAAATGTTGCTATTTCTTATGAAGCATGTTGCTGCAGTACAATGTATTCCGCCTAAATACCTTGGGGTATGTACAGCGTATGACTTCCGCTGTCAGTGTCATCAATATCTTTTGATAAGAATTTCATTGCAATTATTTTATGGAACTGTTGACACCATTACAGATATTGTTGAAGAGATGATTTGTATTGCCCATTGGGTGGCGTTCGAATGGAGTTATTTAATTGCTAAAATTAAGCAAAATTCGAGGAGCCACTATAGATGTTTTGTAAGTCTTGAAATTTTCGATATTGATTTCCACATGATATATAATTATTAGGGTTTTAACACCTACAACTACGGTGGCTCGGTCATGACAAGGTTGTCAGAAGTTTCATGTACCAATGTATATAAACTGGAGGCTAAAAGAGTGACAACATTGCAGAAAAAATTTAACTTAAATTTTAAAAACGTTGAGTTAATTTGCATTGCAGACGTCTATAATCCTTACAAGTGTTTTTTTTTGGGCAGGTAAAATCTAAATGTGATTTCCCCTCATGGCTTAAACCTCACTGGCAAAGTATTGAAGGCAATAGAATGTTTAATTTTCTCCAAGGAAATTATATTGAAATCAAAAACTCTACGTCAGTTAAACTAAAAGGCCTTTGTATTAAAAGTTTGGTAGCAAATGACATTCAAAGTTCCGTAATCAGTTACGTAATTCGTGGATGGTAAGGTCTAGTGGTGGACCAGAGATTAATTATTTTTTTTGAATGTACCTTTTCTTTCAGCAAGAGAGATTACATGTGCATGGAATTTGTCAAACAAACTTTAAACGAAATTACACTCCAGACTGGGGAATTGGTTAGTGAGAAATCTCTTGCATGCAAACACCCTTATTTTAATAGATCTACATCGGAATTTGTTAAATTAATTTCTATAGGTATATTATCATTTTTGGTATTGGTGTAACTATTTTTGAAAGTTAAGATTAAGAAACTGTAACTTTTGATTCTATGCACTTCTTAGACGAAGAGGAGAGTGATAATGATCAATTTTTTCCACAATGCATCACACCCGATGAAAATACACAACAAATTTGTGATATTATTACAGCGCTGAAGAACTGGATGAAAATAACGATGGATAAAAAAATTACTAAACTGAGAGAGCAAATGAACTCAAAATTGAAATTTTAACTCAAAACCTGCACTGAATAAAATACAGTCTAATAAGAAAAGTTGTCACTTGTAGAAATAATTTTACTAAAAGTTAAAAACTATTTAAAAATCATTTTACTTCAAAGAAAGTTTATGCAGTCAATATTAGAATTTTCTCCACACTTATGTAAGTAAGAAGTGAAACCAACATAAAAAATATGAATTCAGTTCCAAAACAAGAGTTGCACTACAGATCCAGAAAATTTATTTTTAAAGTTCATCCAAACCAAACGATCATATCATTCATTAGTGCGTCTCTGAAAGAGAGATGACTAAGACGACAATGATCACTGCTGCGTACTGCAGCATGAGAATTCCAACAAGCACTGGTTCAGCCAAAAAGCGTTTCAATGCCTACAAAATATTACCAAATTAAAGACCAACACGAAATAAAAAAATGTTATCTACTTTTCCAAACGCCATGTTGTCAACTGGTACAGGTTGTGAAATTTTCATGGCATTCGATGAAGTTTCCTCCATCAAAAGCATAAGCTGCATTGGTGACAAGGATGACCGATCTGCACTGCATCCACTAGCCACAAGCAAATCATTTCTCACTTCTTTGGAATTTTGAGTTGTAGCCATAGGCGTTTTAGAGAAATTGCATGCCACTGCCTTCTCTCGAACCGAGGAATCCTACCAAAAGTTGATTAATTAATTTATTTTGGCCATAATCAATCGAAAACATACAATCCAACATCCCTCGCCTTTCGAAAGATGATTCGTCCCTTTGAACTTATTCACAATCCAAAGGTATTCAGCAGCAATTCGGGGCAAAATTCCTGGAGTTTTCCATGGCTCAGTATTAGCATCTAATTGCACTAAGCAGGCTATTCCGGATTCGAATGGCCGCCAGTGAAGAGCTCGAAGAAGGTAAACGGGAGTTAACATCACGTAACAGAATTTAAATTTAAATATAACGTTGTAGTTGTTTTTTTTTTCTTTTGTATTTTTTTGATGTTTGTTGTGCTTTTCCCAGAACTAAAATCTGTTATCTGGGATCAGCAGGAATTTAGATAAAGTTGCAAATGAAGAATGTTTTTGACGTTGAATTTGATTTGTAAACGTTGCTAAACAGTTTAAACCACGTGATAAACAATGCTTCGTGACTCTCGTAAAAGATAAACGGGATTAGTCTAAAAAAAATAAAAAAACAAAATTTTTTATTAAAAATGAAGAATACAACAAATTTCTCTCTCAAAAACACAAGTCGATTTGTTACCATGAGCGAATAAGTTAATACCATAATGGGAATACTAAAGTATAGTCAACTTTAGTATACATTATTGGTCAATACAACTACATGTAGTTTCTCATCTCACCACCAGTTCGCATCAGAATGTATTCAATCCTCTTGTACACATTATGAACTATAATAACATTTTGGAGATAAAAGATTCTTAAATTTACACGATTATCACTGAAGTCTGAAAGTACCCAAAGTATCAGCTCTATAACACGGGCCTCACTGTTTTACTTCATAATTAGTCGTAATCTCAAAACAATCTGAGAAATGTTTACGTCACTCCAGCAAGAAATCGATATTTTCACGGTAGAAATAGCATTTCTAAATTCAACATAGAATTAAGCAAGGTGGTTTGGTAAGCTTGTGTCAGTGACCGATCTTAAGAAATTCTTCAAATTCCTGTAATTATTAATAACAATGTATTCTCACTGGAATCCGAATTGGGATGTAGGTATGAAAATTCGAGAGAAAAATATTCTATTTCCAGAAAAAAATGTATTGCGCAAAATTTTTCCTAGAATTTCAAAATAAACATTGTGTTATCTGAGAAAAACAATCGGTTTCTAAAGCAAAACATTAAAGAAATGTAAGCATTTTTTTTCTTTGTTTTGGAAATGCGTAGAAGGGACCGGTTCAATGTTGGATGGGCTCCAAATTAATACAAACATCCATCATCGCCAGATGCACATGGAACCAAAACATCAAGATATGCGTAAGGGTTAAGTGAAAATTTAAAGATGAGGTGTCAGAATTCTTGTTTTTCAATATTCTTATTTTCAGATCAAATATGTCGCAAACCTGCAAGAGAATTTCCTGGTGCTCATCATTTTGATGCTATCAGGTTTGCTACATATCGCACTGCATGTAAATTGCGATACATTCAGAGAAGAACTAATCGTAATTTCATTTCTTTCTGATAAAAGAGATAAAATTATTAAATTTTATTTTTATATTTTAGTTCATTTAGTTGATATATGGAATGTAATTGAAGCATTTCGTGAAAATGGATTAAATTCAGTGGAACCACACGTAGAAGTAAATGTTTCTAGATTTGAAACACTAATTTCGAGCATTTTTTATCAACTGAATAAGAGACTTCCAGTTGGACAACAGATAGATTTAACCATGTCCACAAACTTATTATTAAACTGGCTATTAGGGGCATATGATCCGTGAGATTTTCATTAGGGTCTGGAAATTGCAAATCTCACTTTGCTTTCTATTGTAGGGGCGATTCCGGCCGAATCAAGGTTTTTTCTGTAAAAATGGCATTGGCATTGATGTGTTCTGGCAAGCTGATGGACAAATTGCGGTGTAACTATTTTTATAACAAACATAAAATTTGTTTACCATGAAAAAGTATTGGCTCGAAGACTTGAATATACGTCATCCATTTCCAGAAATTCAATTATTGAGCCATAAAATAAAAATAATGCAGTTAAAATATATTTAACAAATAATTTTTAGTCTTGGGCTGTTTAATGCTTAATTATTTTTTTTGTATTATTTTACATTTAAACGGAATATTACTGTATCTAGTTAATTTCAATTATTTTCACTTTTAGTTGTTTTTTCCCAAATATCTGATGCCAACGGCCATTTAATTCCAAACAAATTTGCTGAGTTCCTCCAAGAAGCTCTAACTTTACCATCAGCAGTATTTGAATCACCTTCATTTGGATATCATGATGCTTTACCTGGCTCTGTGTTCGATCTGGTGGGTTAGTGAGAGTTCTGCAAATGAACTTAACTGACTTCTCTTTTAACTATTAGGGAACAAAACTGAATGTCAATGATTTCCTTGACAACATCATGTCAGAACCAAGTCCTGATTGCCTGCTTTGGCTTCCTTTGCTGCATCGTTTAGCAAGTGTGGAGAATGGTAATCAGCAGAATTTTATTTTGTAAAAGGTCCTGCTCACTTTTTGTTTACCACTGCAAGTTTTGCATCCTGTTCAATGTGATGGTTGTAATAGGGAATCTTTCACTGGCTTCCGTTATAAATGTCAAAGATGTATCAATTATCAATTATGTCAAGATTGTTTCTGGAGAGGACACACAACTGGCAACCACAGTAATGAGCATGAAATGAAAGAGTACACAAATTTTGTAAGTATGGTTAATGTAAAACTTAAACAAAACTAAAAGTTTGTGTTTTTACAGAAATCGCCAACTAAACAACTCAGTCATTCCATTCGCAAATCTTTTCGTTGTGTTCCAGACGGAAACCGGGATATGATTCCCCGCTTTCCCGAAGAGCCAGAACGACCTCTTAATTTACAGCACATAGTGTTGGTTCATAAACCATGTTGCCTATCCAGATTTTTAAACTAGTACTGTCTAAATTTCAGACCACCTTCACCAATGCCATCACATAATGGCATTCATAATTCCACTGGGTATGATGTTATGTCATTGGAAAGCCGCTCTACCAATAAAAGGTAATCTTTGAACATTATTAAGAAAAAGATAAGAAAGAAGAAAAATAAATTTTTCACGTAATTAGCAGTCCCATTAAAATAAACTCAAGTGTGGAGTCAAAAGTTGATGATGAACATCGACTGATTGCTCGATATGCAGCAAGATTAGCTGCTGATGCAAACCATGCCGTAAGTTTAATTGTGGATGGCTTTTTAATGCTTGAAAATTAAATGTCAAGTCATTTCAGGCTCGTAGCCCATCTGAGTTGAGTTTGAATCTTGACACCAGTCGGGCCCAGAGAGAACTTATCGCTCAATTGGAAGCAAAGAATCGGTAAAAAAAAAAATGTAATCAGTAAATTTGAAATTACAAAGTTACGTGTCGCAGTGAAATCATGAGAGAAATAGTTCAACTTCGTCGTCAACAAGAAATGGAAGACAAAGCCCTAACATCTCAACAAAATCCTACACTATTGGCAGAATTGAGAACTTTAAGACAGCGAAAAGAAGAATTGGAGCGACATCTATCAACTTTACAAGAAAGTCGACGTGAATTGATGGTTCAACTGGAGGGTCTTATGAAAATGCTCAAAGTCAGTGGAGATGCACATATTCTATGTATTATATTACTTAGATGTTTTTTTTTGTGGTACATCAGTGACTCGTTATTGATGTTTGTATGTGTGCTTTTGAAAGTAAGGCTTAATGTTGCTAGCTGTTGTTAAGGAGTACACATTACATCCTAAACGTGTAAACAAAACTATAAGCTTTTCCTAAAAACTAAGTACCATTGGCTTTCCCAAAAAGAATTCAGGGTGTATGTATGCAGCCAGTTGGACGTGATCTATAACGGGTATTTTTTAATTTTTAACTGTTTTGTGGTTGCATTAGCCTTCTATCCCACTGAAGGTTAGTTGAAATGCTTACTTCTATGATAAATTATACTCGGTCATTAGATGAAATCAAGAGACATATTTATTTTATAAACTGTAACATGATAGGAAAAGTTACAACAATTATTAAAAAAAGTGACCAAAGAATTGAATGAAAAATCAACATTAATACCTGTGCACCAAAAGCAAATATTGTTCTTCCCGCTAGCTTTATAAGTAAAATTTATAATTAAACCGAGTGTTTAAAAAAAAAAATCTGGAAATATTTGGGTGTTAGCAAGCATTTGCTAGTAAGCTTGAGAGGACAGTGCAAATCCAACCTGGTTTTGGATGCAGCTAATGGGTTTGTCATACTACTACTGGAAGAATGTCCTGACTAGCTTTATTTTTAAGGAGAGCTTTTGTTGCAACCTACAGAATCTTAATTAATTACACAATTTTAGAAATTCGATCCAATGAAGGAGATGTAGGGATGAATTCATTAAATTTACCTAAGTAAATATGGGCTACTTGGACCTTTTAGGAAAAGGTTTAATGACTTACATGATAAAGCGCAATCAAGAGAATCTTGTATTTTCAAGTTAAGTAACAGCATTGTTACAAAGAGTAATCTCCAACCAATTCAAACTCTTGCCAGAAGAATAGCGCTTAATGCTGCCAGCGACGACAGCAAGGTCACACGTAGCGAGAACAAGTCAAAAGTTCTTACATTTCTTGTTAAAATAAGAACTTTTATTAGAATAAATGCGGTTAACAAACAAATTAATTAAACAACATGATTTATTTCATTAAATTATGGTGCTGTAGAGAAAAAATCAGGCTTAACGTCGCCAGTGGCGACCAGGGCCTTATGCGATGGGACAACTCGAAAATGCTAAGACAAAACCAGTAAAACCCATACGTGAACAAAACTATTAAAACTTAACTAAAAGCTATCAAACCAGAGCATCCGTCTTGCTTCTCCAAAGAGGCCAAGAAGAACCCAGCAAGAATTCATTCACCATAAGGTCCACTAGAATGGGGAGAAACTACACAGGGCTACGAGCAAGAAAGAGTTCCGGGACTCTGCCTTAAAAACAACCAACAAGAATGGGAGGAGGATATGGAGGCATGGGAATAAAGATGAGGATGACAGAATCAATTTTGTGTTTGGTATAACAAATTAGCCATTCAGGCACCCCATCTACAGAAAAATTTCGCAACGTATCTTAGGAAGCCCTCGTTATAAGCCACAGCAGTTTAATAATGAGGGTGAACAATAACGTTCAACACCCTCCCCAGAAATTGCAAAAGAAGAAAAGCCAAATCTTCCATCAACTGCAGCTGCTAGAAATAACATTGAGCAACACAGACAAATTTCTACTTCGTGCTTACCAATCAGATTGAGGCACAAAACCCACAAGATGAAAATTTGCAACAGGATAGACTAAACTTTTTCCCCTAGATCAGGTGCACCGTTGGCAGCCTGAACCATCAATCGTGATCAGTTATAATTTATTACAACTGATTGCTATTGTAGTTCATCTTCAAATCATGCAAGAAAGCAAACACAGGGCCAACTTGGATCGTATAGCCTAGGAAGCCCAAGCTGGACACGATATAACTTAATCTTTTAATCGTATGTGTGGCCACAACTTAAGTCTCTCATCCACAATCCCATCACTCATTAGCTACTGAAATCAGGTGTCCACAGATACGCTCCTTCCAAAAAGCCCAATCTCTCATTGCGCCGACTGTAACCGACATCTCAAATGAGCCGAAAACTATTTAAAGGTTTATGTCAAAGGGCTGCCAATTACTTAAGGCCATTACTGGTTGAAATGAATTTATTATATGTAATGTAAATGCATTTTTTTGCCATAAGATGAGTTTTTGGATGCACTTCCTAAAAATAAATGGTGTAATTATGGCTTTCAGAATCATCAAGCGTCACCTCGTTCCACCCCGAACAGCTCACCCCGTTCGGGTAGTACGAGATCTCCCCCTTTGTCATCATCGGTTTATTCACTCTCACGAAGTGCACCAACCACACCTGGAGCCACCATTCCACCCATTTCAGCAGTCCCAACTACAGATGGTACAATTGCAGCTGGCGATGTTTCCGTTGCTTTTGGGCAGTCACCGAGTTGCCGCAGCCTTCGGAACGATCTTTTAGTTGCAGCTGATTCAGTGACGAATGCTATGTCGTCATTGGTTAAAGAACTAAACTCAGGTAACTTAATTTGCAGGCATTGTATAAAAAATATTACAAGCATTTGTTTTATGGATTCAGATTCAGAAGAAGAAGCGAACATTTCCCGATCAGGTGTGCAGATGCACAGTTCAAGTGGTAAGAATTTTTAATTCTTTAGGTTGCTATTTAAGCATGTCATTTTACTCTAATATCAGGATTATGATAGTTTCACCATACAGAGATGCTATTGTTAATTTGAATAACTTGCATATTCAAATTAATTCTTAAACCTTGTTAACTTTATGAGTAGCGCATAACCTGACTTGTCTCATGAAATTTTTTTAAATTTCTTAACTAAAGGTTTTTTTTATTAAAATTTCCAACCACGAAAGCTTATCCCAGCTTTGCTGTTCTTGTGACAAGGATTGCTCACAAACCCATTTTGAAGTTTTTGTTGAAGTAAAAATAACTAATAGTTCCCATTATGCTGAGAAAAACTGTAAAAATTTTAGTAATACTAATAGTTAATATTAAGAGAAAGATTAATTTTGAGTTTATTTACAATGAAAGCTGGTATTGGAACTTGTTGCAATTCCAACTAAGTTTTGCAGAGATAGTTTGAGATTTCAAGCTAATGATCTAAAGCTTATAATGCGCAACAAAGATGGAGATATAATTTTGTTGTAGTTACACAATTTATCAAGATGTGGTTTCATCTTGTTTAATTTTAGTTTTTTTTTGTGTATGATTATACGTCCATTTCTCTTGCTTTGAAAAATAAACAAATTCAGACCCACTAACCTATTGGAATAGACAACTTTGTAAGCTGAATTGAAAGGCTAAATTGTCATCAATAGCATCCAATACTTCACGAAATAATTATAGCATGGTTTATCCTTTTGAATCTACCTGTTTTACGTATAAATTTCTTCACAACTCTGAAGAAACTGCACTTGTTGCATGTACCAATGGTCACAAATATCTCATTCGTGTTTTATGTTTAATGTTATTCTGTATCCACTTCTCTCCCCTTTTGCACTTGATGGTCCAGGGGGACCAGAGTACTGTGTCGTCAGGTCTGATGACATCTCATACGAAAATGTGGATGAAGACGAACAGGAGCTGTATGATGGTAACCCTCATGTAAGACATCGTTCTCCAAAATAGGGATCATAAAATTTTGAACGTTGCATTTATACAGCTGGGATGTGCATGTTTCTAAAATACCATCATTGCAAGCAAAAGTTTTGAAGCATATTCATTTTTAATATTGACATTTCACCTTTCAGATGCTGTACAATTGCAGCATTCCCACTGATGGTGATACCTTTCTGAATGACAACGAGGATAATGATTACTTGATTCAAAATCAAGAAAATATTGTTAATGCTGAATGGGAAGAGACAATGGATCGATGGATGAATCGTTAACTTTATTTCGTATCATTAGATGCGCCATATTTATTGTTACCAAGTCTCACAATTTTATAGTTGTTTAGTTGTCTACTCTCAGGGCAGATCCACGTTTTCCACATAGGATAACAGGAATAAAAGGGCACAGGGTGCTTCGTTTATAATAACTACTACTACTGTTGTTCGTACTTTTGTATGCAATGTGTTGTAATATTAGTCTTTCTAAATTAGAAGTTTGTACCAAGTGATACTTAACAGATCAGTAATTTTACTGGTGGTACCTTACCAATGTTTTAGTCTCACTTCGAATAATGTAATTGTTTTACTTGTGATTTCATTTGTTGCAAGGTTAAAGAATTATGCAATAGGTTGTAGTAATATTACTGAAAAAGCAGTATGCAGAATAAATTTCTCGTTAATCAAATAGTAATTAATTTAACTGAGGACAACACAATTAAAGATATGAAATCTTTAATTACTGTCGAAAACTGTTTTAACATTTGTTTTAGGTTCAAACAGAAGTAGTCAATGAGAATTGCACAAAGTTAAATAATCAATGACAAAGGAATGGTGATCATCACCATCCAGGCTCCAAATGTGACTGGCTGTATAATTCAACAAATTCTAAGCCCGAAAGTCAATAAACTGATACTTTATTTTACAGTATAAGCTTAATTCCCATTTTTGAACATTCGATTTTTCATGGAAAAGGTATTCCACTCCAATTAACTACTACATCCAAATTTTGCGACTTCACAACATGTTCGATATGAAAAAAATTTGATTCAACTATTTTTGAACATTTCATTATTTCCAAGATTTGCAAAGAATTGTCCATGCGTATCAACGTTTCAATAGACAAGAGTGTTATTTCTCCACAATTTCGTAAGATTAATTGCGTTAAACAAGTTAAACTATTGGATTCAATTATTGCAAAAACTGCAGCATCTGTTAACATGCTACAATTATAAATCTCACAATATTCCAGATTTATACTGTTTTTCATTACAGACAACAATTGACACAAAGGAAAATCTACATTTACAATATGTAAAATAAATGTTTTCAACTGCTGAAATGGCTCTGAGTTTTTGGGAATGTTACTTATAGCCACATAGCTTTTAATATCTGCCAAAACTAATTTTTGCAAATTTGGGCACACATACCCAATGGCGTCTACATCAAAACCAGGAAAAGATGACAGTGTTAATTCTGTTAAAATAGTGCCAATAATTCTCAAAATGGGGAAAATTCCTGTATGAAACGCAAGCAAACCTCCTACATTATTAATTTGAAGATGTTTAAGTTTTTTTAGCCTCAACAAGAACTTCAAACCATCGTTTTGTCCTGGTTGCAAAACAACTTTCTGTATATTAGGACAATACATTGTTACAACATTAAGGCATTTGCTGGACGTCGCATCTCTAAGATGGCGAAAATATTCAAGTTGAAATGCAAACGTGTTTTGGCTGGCAAAAAGATTAGTGTCAAACAAATTTGTTATGGATGTTCCTGTTTCATCGAAATCAAGTTTAGTAAGGCATTTTAGATATCTTAGAGCCAGGCTGGCCCCATAGCTTGTAACACGAGTACATGTGATGGCCAGATGCAGAAGCTTGAGACCACGTGTTTTCGATCTAGGACCAGAGTCATTCACGCATAACTTGTGGATGCCTAGATCGGTAATTTTGGTCGAGCCCACGTCCAAAGCCTTTATAATTGGGCATTTACATCCAATCTCACCCATTAATTGATCAGTGGCTTTTGTAGCGTGTAGGTTTAAGATTTCTATCTTTGGAATATTGCGAATTAGTTGTATAAGACTTGGCATTGTCACTCCTTTGCGGCAATCGGACAGTTCTACTTTAACCAAGTTCTGAAAAGATTATTAATTGAATTTCTATTTAGAGTTTATGTACTATGTTCTTTAGCTGATGCCTTCCTAACCTTACAGACATGACTTGCAAACGTGATCGCTTTGTTCATAGGAAAAGTAGCGTTTGCGAATCGGTAAAACTTAAATTCTTTTAATCTCGGTTGTATTATGCACGTCAAATATTCATCTTCAAAAGGACAGTGTTCCAAAATTTCAATCAATTCTTGCAATAATACCATAGCTAAAATATTTGGAAACATTTATCTAAAGAGTTAGTAACAGAAATCGATTGCCGTACGTAGGAAATGAAAATCCTCAACGTTTTTGCTTAGAGACCCCATGTTCTCTGCTATGATCATCAGACACGAACGTTGAAGCGTTAAAACTTGTTTTATTCGAGGCATTGTCTGCAGAGAGTAAAAAGAAATTGGTTAGGCTTAACTTTATGTGAAAAGTAATTACTATATAGTAACCTGAGGTAGTAAATGCAACTTTTTAAAAAAATTCTGTTAATTTGGTTGGAAAAAAAGCGAGTTGCTAGAAAAAATGAGAATCAAAATATACGACTCGCGCCACAAGCGAGGCCTATCGCCGACTGTGTATTCTATTCTTTTTTCACTCCCATGTTCTGATTGCAATAGTTACGAAGTCATCATTCGTTCTTTTTATTGTTTAAATAACAATAATGAGTAAAATAACAAGAAAATTGTCCGTTCTTTTTATTGTTTAATTTTCTCATTATTGTAATGAAACTATTGTTATTTGAAAGCCTTGTAGCTTAGTGTGCAGCCATTTTTCACTGATTGATTCGAGTTGTGCATATCATATTTGGCATACAAAAAGCTTAGAAAATATTTTTCAAAAGGTTTTTTAATTGTTTTAAGCAGTGAAAAAGTCAGTATAAAATTACATCATATTTCTGCTAAGTCAATTTAGTTTTCTAATAACAAGGCTAGAGGATGATCCTCTAATTCATAATCTAAGAGAAACTCAGAGACGATCAAAGGTAAGCAGTTAAGATAGGCTGTACCTTGTACCTGGCTTCATAAAGTATACTCGGTCACTGGCCACAAACCAGAGAGACCTACTGCTTTATGAAGTGTAGTATTTAATGTTAAAAACGTTAACCGTCATATTTGTTGTAAAGTGCTGCAATATTTGTGGCACTCTAAAACAAAGTGAATTAAGAACGTAATAAGCTTTGTAAAAAAAAAGTTTTTTTTTGAAGATATATTAACTTATGTTAGTGGTGGAACGGTCCCGCGCATTTGATCCCGACGGTGAATTGTTACATTTTCTCTATTTAAAAATATATCTGAATGGCGCAAAATTTCAATATAGATATAATAAATTAATTCTTTCATCATTACAACATTACCAAAAGTGATTTGGGCGGACTCGTTGTGCAGACCAAAGGCCGAGGGAAAAAAACAAATAACTCTGGGCCACCATTTTTATGCTACTTGAGTTCTTAATAAGAAAGATGGTCGGCCTAGTACTTTGCTCCATAAAGTACATTTAAAAGAAAATTTGTGGACTCAAAGACTACTAATTCATTTGTGGTCTTTGTTGGAGTTTACTCGGCTGACGATAATCGGGCGGTGTAGAAGAAAGAAAGAAAGAAATGAAGCTAACGTCGCCAGAATCGGGCGGTGTAAAAATTTTGCATGCGCCAATGGACAAAAGTAATATTTCGAAAGCAAAATCAATGTGACTGTGACCAAACATGTGCCTATAGATGTTCAATTTCAAAGAAGATTTCCAACGAACAGTTTTAGAGTTCAAAGAAGTACACGACACGATAAAACGAACCAGACAATAGATGCCGAGAAGCAGCTTGCTCAAATAACGAATATCGAATTAAATGCAAACGTGGTTCGTCATTGGCTAAAAATAAATATGACGTCATCCGTAGTACCATCACTTCAAAGTAACATTCAAAATATTCCACATAAAAAATTTTATTTATCATTTTTTTCTAAAAGAGCAACCTTGGCCAGATAAAATTACTTTTGGTAAACTTTTCGGAAAAGTTTTGACTGTTTTCTTTCGGGTTACTACAAAACCAGTAACAGAAACGGTTCTCAGGAATGCAGGAACGGATTGAATTTTTTTTTTTTTTTTTTGATAATTTAAATCTTTTATAATCAACAAAAATGTAAACATGTGCAAAGTTTTCTGGTTTTATAAATTTCCACATAAATGCCGAAAATTACATATTGGGAACGAACCTAGAGAGTTGTAACATTTTTAGTTTATAAGATATAGATTTATATTTTAAAATTTACTTTTACTACAAAAGTTTGAAAAATAAAAATAAATAATTGAGAGGGCATAGTAAGCAACATTCCCTAAAATTTTATGATTCAAAAACGTATAGTTTATACGATAAATAGACTTTTATATTTTGCTCATAAGGTTTGCCTATTTGACACCAGGTTGCAGCATCTCGTGGGTGTGGTTTTAGTTTTAGTAGTGAAATGTAAAATAAACTGTAATAAGGGGAGTTATGAAACTTTAAGGGAACATAGTTCAGTATGTCTTCTATCTTAGACAACTCTCTAGGCACAATAAGTAGAGTAATTTACGGCATTTACTTGAATTTAACCACATCAACGAGATGCTGCAACCTGGTGTCAAATAAGCGAACCTTTTCTCAAATATTTTGTTTTTATATTTCAAATTTTTCTTCTAGTGAATTGTAAAATGTAAAAAGCTATATCTAATAAATATGAAATGCCAAAAGGGCACGCTTTGAGTTAGTAAAAATTTCTGTAATATTTATAGTGAATAAAGATAAAAAAATTTAATAAAGCATTAAAAAATAAATTTATTTGACTAATTTTACAAACCGGAAGTGCCTCATTTTCCCTTTAAACACCAATCCAACTTGATACAGCAATTTTGTCATCACCTCTGATTGAATTTAAACCACTTCCGGTTTCCCAAACTACCGGAAGGGCTTCATTTTCCCCCGAAAGCCACGTTTTGGTTTTACTAAACGGGAAGTGCCTCATTTTCCCTTTAAACACCATCCAACTTGACACTGCAATTTTTTTAACACCTCTGATTAAATTGAAACCACTTCCGGTTTGCTAAAACCGCCTAATATTTTACCTTTAAATATTATTCCAATCTAGCCCAACTTGAAAGCAACACTAAATTCTTCCGACCTGAGGAACTGGGCTTGAGTATTATAAAGTGGTAAGGGAAGGAAGTGGACCTTGATATTAAAAAGTGGTAAGAGATGGGAGTGCTTAGGACTTTGGTTTTTTTTTGCCTATGATCCGTCGATTTTTCACGGGTTCCACTTAGTATGATATATTCTTGCATTTTTGTACTACAGTATATTGACAGCATTTGGGGGCGTATCCCTCCCGCAATTAGTTTCCGCACTCAATATTGCTACATTATTATTTATTGATAAATTAAACGGTCTATTTAATACAATCAAGAGTATATAAAATATATAGTAATACAATCAAGAACATATAGAATATATAGTAATACAATCAATAGTATATAGAAATGTTATTTCTATATACTCTTGATACAATCGCATATATTAACAATGCAACTTGCCACACTGTGCACAAGAAATACGATAACCGTAATCACACACTTTTCCTGTCTGAGCGTTGCATTCGAAAACATGATCTTTTGGACAACCGCCTCCTATTCCGCATACCTGTCCTTGAATTTGGTTGCAGGTACAACGATCTGTTTCAACACACTCTGCACACGCGGTATACATTTGCGCCAATATTAGAAAAAGGTAGACAGTGATCTTCATAATCATCTTGTATTTGAATTGTGCCTGTTTAATAACAGTAATCAGAAACTTATATTACTTACATTGGAATAAAATAAAAATTGAATAAGTCTGTATATACTTTCTTGTTACGAGGTAATACTTACTTAGAACCGAAATACTGCTGTGGCAAACTGAACCGAATGCTACTGGTAAAGTAAATTCAATTCAGCTTATTTTATACTCGAAATGCAAGGCACAAAATTTATTAATTGATTGTAATTAAATCTTGATTGCCGTATAATGGATATGCAGCTGTACTATTATTTTTTCGAGGCAGAGAATAGCAAGCCAATCAACAGTTCGATCAAGGTATTAATAATATTAATAATATTAATAATAATATCAAGAGTATATACTCTTGATAATATGTGTTCAAAATAATGCGTTTGACTTTAGAAGAAACACTTTGTTTTATTATTATAGATAAATTCTTGCATTTTTGCACTTCATTGCCAGCACCGGCTGAATTTGGAGGCCCCATATCTTATTAGTTCCCGCATTCAATATTGCTACATTAACTTTTAATCAGGATGAAAATACCTTGGGAAAGTAAAACTTTTGTACTCTGAATGCAAGGCATTAATTGATTGCGATTCAATCTTGATTGCCGATACAGCTGCACATATTTTGTAGAGGCGGAGAATAGCAAGCTAAAGTGACTCAATAAAGGTATAAATAAAAAAAAATGATGTGTCATTAAAGGTTTGAATTTACAAGGAAACAAAAAATTATTTATTCATTCATTTTTTGTCCACAAGAATAACTTGCACATCCATCACATTTGTACCCGTATGACCAGTTACAATTAAATCAGAGCTATCATTATACCTTTCATAAAATAAATTTGAATTATTCTCTTCCAAATATTGTTCTAGACTCAACCCTTGTTCCTCAGCATCTGTTTTCTGCATTAAATCAGTGATGGCACCTGCTGCATTTGTAGGTCCATCTATTCCATCAGTCCCTGCACTCAATATCGCTACATTTAGCTTAGCTTTTAATTGGGAAGAAAATATTTCATCCAAAGCTATTGAACATGACAAAATAAGTTCCTGATTTCTTCCGCCAACCCCATTTGCATTCCTTAACACAACTGTTGTTTCACCTCCAGCCAAAACACAAACTGATGAATTATTTTCTTTTGCATTAATCAAAAATTCTTCCAACCCTTTCATTTTTCCAGCACCAATTTTTTTAAAAAGATGATGGCCACTAACTTCTAACCAATTCAATTCTCCAGTTTCAAAGTAATTGCAAATCGAATGTGATAACCCAGCTAAAAACTCCCCGCACTTTCTTGCCTCCCCATCTAATTCACTTGATAAAATAATAGTGGCATAGCCAAAGCCTTCAGCAATATTTTTAGCTACTGACAAGCATAAAGCATTATTACCAATTAATATATTGGTTACGTTTGATAATGGAGTCATCAGTATGTCACTTTTGGAATTCAAGACTTTTAAAACTGAGTCTGGAACACTGTTAGTTAATTCGAAACGTTCTAAAATGACCAAAGCGTCTTCTTCCAGCTCTTCTAGACCAACAGTTGGCCCACTAGCAATTAAGTCGAGCGGATCACCAATGATGTCCGACAGTATTAATGAAATGATTTTTGATTTACTCAGTCTTGCCAAACCACCACCTTTCAGTAAGGAAAGTTTTTTCCTTACTATATTTAATTCTTTGATATTGGCACCTCGAGAAGTTAATAATTTTATTGTCTTTTGCTTGTCTTCAATAGTTATTGGAGGAATTGGTGAAGGAAGCAATGCAGAACCGCCACCTGGGTTTGAAATCCAGAATTAAAACGTGTTTTATTTTAGGTTGTAAATTTACCTGATATTAACACTAAAATAATATCATTTGAAGTCAGGTTTTGGATGTAATTCGTTATGTGCCTGGCTGCTGTGAGGGAGTTGTCATCAGGTATGTTATTAGCTGCTCCTTCAAATATTTGGATTTTGGAACTGGGTTTCAGAAGACACTCACTGAAATACATTAAATTTGAATTAAAGTCTGGTGATATGTTTGCCGATCCAAAGAGCTTAATATTACTGTATAAAAGTACATCAACTGAGAATAATAACAGTTCCAACCAAAAGCAATAAGCTAGGCGGCCTGACGCAGACTAACTAATATGATTGCTAATTCGAACTTCGAATGGTAAGGACAAACGTTATTTGTCCTTTTGTTCTGCTAACTTACTGCACTTGATTGGATTCGAAATTCGACCAAGGTCACGTGGCCCCTAAAAAATCTTAACATTCTGAAGGATCACACTAAAGACCTATGGGTGTAATATAATTGAAAACTAACATTTGATTTCGCTGTTTAAAATTTTCTTGCGTTCCAATGGGAATACTAACTATTCCTCCACAGATATGCTTATTTAGAATCTCATCAACAGCACTAGCCATGGCTAACGTTGCTTTCCCAAAACCAATTACGTGTAAATTGTTTTCTAGATTTATTTCCATCTGGTTTGCAATTTTCAATGTATCATTTGTCAATTGCAGATTTTTTTTAATAAGTTCTCTGGGATAAACGGCCTTCACACCGGCCGTGAAAATCGACAACAGGTGGCTTCGCATCATGACTATTCGTTCAGACATCAGTGAAAACAATTTTGTTGTATCTAAAAAAAAATAAAAATATATATTTTCAGCAATTAATTCATGGAAAGTAAGATTTCACTAGCCAGTCAAAACTTACGTCCAAGTCCTCCCCCAGCTAATAACAGTCCGCTCCTGACATCTGGTGGAAGATCTTTAACTACTCAACAAAATTCTATTTTTGGGTCAAATGATGTCTTAAGTCTGCAAATAACATCATCAATAATTTATTTACCACCCAATACGATTCTTATAAATTCCAAATGTGAACCTAGATGATGCTTATACTCATATAAAACGTTCCGGGGGAGCGCTTTTAGGTTTAATCCGATCGTTCGTGACACTTCACCCTGCACTCCCCGACACCATGGAATCTAATGGCCGCTCATCTATTAGTTTTAGAAAGGAGTCGTACAGTAAAACTGTGTGTTCTACGTATGGCCCATCTATGGAGTTCGGTATTGTGAACAAGCAAAATGCTGGATTCTTCAATCGCGAAACCGTGAAACGACCCGGTTCTTACACGGAGGTAATTTTTTATTTAATGTTGTCTCTTTAATTACACGTCGCTTTAAAATAATGTTTAATTTTTGCAGAACATGAATGATTCGGTTGACATCGAATTTTTGTACGTTGATGCCGACGATCATTTGCGGGAGATTGCTGGTAATAAACCTTTAAAAAACTGAATTTCAAGAAAGTAATCTCTCATTTTTCTCCTAAGAGCTGTATAGTTACACTGAGGAGAATGAGTTTCATCAAAATCGTAAGGCGTTTGAAGATTTGATGGAAGAATATGGTAATTCTGTACGATGTGGGCAAAGAAAATTCTTTAACAATTTCATTTTTGTAGGAATTGGTGCAAAATGGACCAAAATGAATGAAACGCAGCAGCAACGAGTAATTTGGCGTCTTTTGGATCAAGTGGAAATTTTGCAACGAGCAACAAGAGTGAAAGCTCTGCGAAGCATTTTGTATCTCGTTCAGGGTGTTTTTGGAGAAATAGATTCAGAGGAAGAACAACAACATTGGGAACGAACCAACGTTTTTCTTTTATATAACAATGGTGTATTTTCTACATGTATGGAATTGCTCGCTATGGAAATCGAGTATGAATTTGAAACACTTGTGAGATCTCAAAAATGGAGTTATAGAGAAGAAAGTTATGTAAAACTGCTTTTCAGTTGGGCAGAAGTTATATTACATCTCGATTTGATCTCCAATAACCACTTCATTCATGAGATCTTAAAAAAATATTTTTTTCAATCAATCCTTACTTTTTAAATTTATTTCGTAGAAATAACAGCGCCGCTACGTGTGCACTTCGTAAACCAGCGGTCTCATTATCAGATAGCACCGATCTTAGAGTCATTTTAAATATTTTATGCACAATTACTGAAGTGATGCGGTGTTTGAATGATTCAGATACTGATGAGATGAAACGGACACGCGAGTTATTCCGCACAGAAATTAGTTACAAAAAAATCTAAACTTCTTTAAATCGTTTATTAAAAACTTCTTTTATGTTTTCAGGTGATGGTTCAGATTTGCTTGCTGTTTCTCTACTCTCAATGGTCACCAAATTTTGCAGTGGTACAGCGCCCCATTTTCCGATTAAAAAAATCCTTTTGTTATTATGGAAAACTCTTCTCGTGTCTCTTGGCGGGATGGATGAGCTTAGAGATCTTAAATCTAAATATAGAGAAGACGTGGGCCTTCCTCCGATTAAAGAAGACACAATTGAGGTTACACGTACAATGCGAGCTGCTTCCCCACCTGCATCGGCTGCGGATTTGATTGAAGCTCAGCAACAGCGGAATTGTGTCCGACCTTTTAGACGGGTTAGGAAAGAACACAATTTTTAAAAAATAGAAATTTACAGTTAAATATTTTTAAGGGGTTGACAAAACAAAACAGTATGGATGACGCAGCTTTTCAAGATTTAGTTGGGGAAGAGGAGCTTGGGGAAATGGAAGAGCAACAATCGTTTTTTATTGATGAAGTTCAAGATGAAAGGCAAGGAGAGTTTAATCAAGAATTGTCTTCAAGACCATCAACACCAATACCTTTTAAAGGTTTGCCTTGGTCGCCGAAAGTTAGGTAACGTTTTTATTAAAAAAAAAGTTATTAAAATTGTAAATTCATTTTTGAGTCGTACATTTACAGGCAAAAAGATATTGATCATTTCTTAGACAACACACGAAGAAAATTTGTTGGTTTTCCTTTAAGAGGCGACAGAACTTCATTAGCTGGACTCCCAGAACCTTTGCACGAAGGTTTGAGAGTTTTACAGCAGCACATGTATGTTTCATTAGCTGAAATACAAATTCGTCGGGAGGAAGAGATAGCAAGACATCCAATGTCGCAACCAGAAAAGGAAGTTAAAGCTACTCCGAGTGAAGTTTTGTATCGGGCGATGTTACCGAATCTTCCTCAATATATGGTTAATTAATTAAAGGGGTCGTTGGAAATAAATATTAATTCTATTGTATGTTTTTTAGATTGCGCTTCTTAAAATTCTATTGGCTGCTGCACCAACTTCGAAAGCTAAGACGGATTCAATTAATATAATGGCCGATGTGCTTCCCGAAGAAATGCCGTACGTCATTTTTCGTTAGTTTTCATTACTGTAAAATAAATATTATCTTTCTTAGAATGACTGTTTTACAATCCATGAAACTGGGAATAGATGTCAACAGGCATAAAGTATTGATAAACTCAATTAAATAACAAAATTGTTTATTAATTTACATTTTCAATAGGAAATAATCGTGAAAGCAGTATCGGGAATTCTTCTTCTTCTACTTAAACACTTAAAAATAAATCACATTTATCAATTTGAGTTTGTGAGTCAACATCTTGTGTTTGCTAACTGCATTCCATTAGTGTTGAAGTTTTTTAATCAAAATATCATGGCTTACATCCAAGCAAAAAATACGTAAGATTAGAGTATAGGATTTGTTTTTCTGTTTTAATTAACATTTAATTTTGAATTTAGTATTGCCATCATTGACTTTCCTTCGTGTGTGATTGGCGAACAACCAGAGTTGACAGCTGAAACATTGGTGAGAAAACGCATTTTCCCATTTATCATTTTTCATTGTAGTGCTCTTTGCAGGAAATCGGCGACAATGTACAGTTCTGTTGGCGAAATATGTATTCGTGTACTAATTTATTGAGGATTCTGAATAAACTTACCAAATGGAAACATTCGCGCATAATGGTATGTGTTCAAACAAATAAAGATAGATGCAATTAAAAAAAAAAAACATTTTTTTCAATCTTTCAGATGCTAGTCGTATTTAAATCGGCTCCCATATTAAAACGCGCATTAAAAGTCAAGCATGCTATGATGCAGCTTTACGTTCTCAAACTTCTGAAAATGCAGACAAAATACTTAGGCCGGCAATGGCGCAAAAGCAATATGAAAACAATGTCTGCAATTTATCAAAAAGTTCGTCATCGATTAAATGATGACTGGGCTTATGGAAATGGTAATTTTTTGAAATGTAGTAATTTCATTTAAACACAATTTTTCTCTTCTGTTAAGATATGGATGCACGACCATGGGATTTCCAAGCAGAGGAATGTGCACTTCGCGCTTGTGTTGATCGTTTTAACAGTCGAAGATATGATCTTACTAATGCAGCCAGGAATTCTGAATTGGAACCTGTCGATAATTGTGTGACAAGTGTGTTGGGGCAAAATGTTGATTTATCTGAAGAATTTAAAACTCATTATGAGCAGTGGTTATACCGGGAAGTGTATACGGCGAATATTGATTGGGAACAACTACTTTGTAATAAAATCTTTTAGATCTAAATGTTTTATAAATAGCATTTTTTAAATTTTTTTTTCTCTTTTTTTGTAAATTATTGTATAGTAGCGGTTAAATTATGTGAACAAACAATGTGTAACTTATATTGACATTTGGATATGAATGAATTAAACGTTTAGATGAACTGAGTTTAATATTGTTTCACAACTCTTTTGAAACTTTTTCATGAAATGTTTTTATAGGATAAATTTTGGATGATATGAGTAGAGCGACATGAAGTTTTTCCATGACGGCTGAGAGTTTGAGTGCCAAAGCGACTTCTAACATTGGTATTTCAGAAAGGGCGTAATATCCATTTGCAAGCGCTTCAGAAATTAAACTGCCGACGCCTTTGACCTGATGTAAACACAAATTAAATTTCTTAAATTTGAACAAATTAAAATACGAACTAGTTTTTTAAATTCGCTAATTGAAGTAATTTTTTTCCCTTTGACCAACACGAAAGCATTGGAAGTACTCGATTGAAATTTCTGCACTGGTTTCAATCTGTATGCTGCAGGACTTGTGGCCAAAGCATCAATGAATAGAAGAAATGCATCTTCTGCGTCCTTCAACGACCGAAGCCAAGTATTAGCCAAAGATGAGTCAATAGGTGCAAGTATTTTGACATCCAAGTCTGAACCGTGACATATGAAAGGTGACAATAGTGAAACTATGAGAAGAAAGTACATTCTCTTAAAAATTTTAAAGCATTTCAGTGTTTTTCGGAACGACTCAAACAATGGAACTAAAATAATAAAAGTTTACGCGCCTAAATTGTGTGAATTGGTAATAAGTTGTACAGTGAAGTTCGCCAATATAGTAAAACAATTTTATTTAAACTTCATGCAAAAACAAAAATACCAGAAGCATCATACAAAAGGATAGTTGAAAAATAAAGAAAAAGGATAATTAAAAAAAAAGCAACAAAGCAATTGCTTATAAGATTAGTCTAGTAAACAACTTGTCAAATGTTAAAAAGCGAATAATGAGGGACACGTTAATAGGGCACATTTAAAATAATTTTAACTTGAAAAAAATTACGGCAAAAATATTGAAAAACGAGTGTTTTCTTAAATGATTAAACTCACAGCCATTTAATAGGAAAATAATTAATTACATTCTGTATTCATAAATAAAAAACTTCATGAGCAACAATTCGACTTTGATGATTTATTATGCAGATCCCTTTGACTTAACTTCAGAGTTCCTTCGGAATATAAAGTAGCTGTATTTTTTCGATTTATAGAAGAGTCAAAAAAATGCTCGAAAATAAATTGAAACAACTCATCAACATTCATTCCTGAAAGACTAGAAGTTTCAAAATAGGCAACATCTTTAAGCGTTGGATTCAATTTCAGAGCTAAATTTGAACCTGCTTCAATTGGCACCTGCGAGTAGAATTAATTTAGCGAGATATATAAATTTTCAATCACAAAATAAACTTTTCTATTCTCCGAATCAGCAACGTCTAACTTTGTAGCCACGACAATTTTAAGACAATCCTCTTCTGCTGCATCCAAAAGCGGCAGAAACCGTTGACTGTCAACATTTTTAAATATGACTAGACTTATTAAAGTTGAATCAAAATGAATATTTAACCTTAAAGCATCAAAAGTTTTTTCATTTGTAGGATCAAAAGCCAAAATAGCCGCTCCGGCGCCACGACAATAAAACGAACTCAAACCAGAAAATCGCTCTTCTCCTGCTGTATCCTACACAAATTAAATGCAATAAATCACTAATTACCACAATATTCAAAACAAACCCAAATTGCAATGTTATAACTTCCCCACGATTTCATAAAAAATGATGCACCGATTGTCTATTAAATAAAAAAAAAAAAAACAATTTCTTTAGATAAACAGTTGGTAATTAAAACTCAACTAATTACGCTTGAGGAGTCGACGAATTTCCTATCCACGTAACGACGAAGCAGGCATGTTTTCCCAACACTTTTTTCACCGACTATCACCACTTTAAGGTCACTAGAATGACAAACTTTTTATATTTATTAAATGAAATGACATCAAACTTACGGTTTTGGTTTATATTTTTTACTCGTTGAAGTAGCCATTGTTCGCTTGGCATGTGTTCAGGAGTGATTTTTGTCACAAATTGGCGTGTGTACTAGGTACTATCAAGTGTTATAAAAAGTGGAGTTCATTACGCGAATCACGTGCAAACAGGTGGCAATAAAATTTATAAAATTATAAATTAGTTTGCCCATTAATTCTCTTGTTTAATTAAAAATTGTTGGAATAAAACTTAAACACCTTACAGGTATTTGACATATAAAATTTTTAATACCAAGTAAAAAATAAAAGTAAACGATAAGTGACGTCTGACGGCACATTTTCAAACCCTTTAATATCGCTTGTTGATATTTCTAGATGGGCATGCCAGGAGAAATGGCGGTGCACCAAAGGCAAATAAGCGGGCATAGTACGAGGAAAAAGGTTCAGGTACGAGTGCGAGTTTAATCCGAACGAACTGATTATAACAATTTATGTATAATGGCTCAATTTCTTTAGGTTTCATTTGTAATTCGTGATGAAGTTGAGAAATGTCACAGGTCAGGGGTTAATTCACTACAATTTGATCCCTTACTCAATCGCCTATACTCCGCCGGTAGAGATTCAATTATTAGGATATGGAATGTCAAACACAGAACGGTAGAGAAATTTAATTACAAATTTACAGAAATTAAAATATATAGCTTAGGATCCATATCTTCAATCGATGGAACACCACACAGACTGGGTGAACGATATCGTGCTGTGTTGTGGTGGCAAAAATTGTAAGCTTTATATTTTTTAAAATGACATCTGAGAAATAATATTCTTTCACTCTACAGTAATTTCGGCGTCTAGTGATACTACAGTCAAAGTGTGGAATGCGCATAAAGGATTTTGTATGTCCACACTGCGAACCCATAAAGTATAACTGTTTTTAAAGGGGGAGTGAAAAAGTTTAGAAATTTACTAAATTTAAACCTTTCACTCTCCCGTGACCATATGAGAATAACGATGTTTTTTAAATGTTTATTTTTTATTAGGATTATGTCAAAGCTTTAGCGTACGCTAAAGACAGGGAGCAAGTTGCTTCCGCTGGTTTAGATAGAGCCATATTTTTGTGGGATGTAAATGTCTTAACGGCGTTAACTGCATCAAACAATACAGTCACTAGTACGAGCCTGTGTCATTATACCTTAATTTCATATCATTAAACTTATTTTTATTTTTTTTGTTGTATAGCATCATCATTGAACGGCAACAAAGATTCAATTTATAGTTTAGCTATGAATCCAGCTGGCACAGTAATAGTTTCTGGATCTACAGAAAAAGTTTTAAGGGTTTGGGATCCACGTACCTGCGATAAACTAATGAAATTGAAAGGTCATGCTGATAACGTGAAAGCACTCGTTTTGAATCGAGATGGGACACAAGTGAAAATCGAATTTTTTTATAGCATAAAATCATTTATTAAGACTAAGAAGAAAATATTTCTTTTAGTGTTTAAGTGGAAGCTCAGACGGCACGATTAGGCTGTGGTCGTTAGGTCAACAGAGGTGTATTGCAACTTTCAGGATCCATGACGAGGGCATTTGGGCACTTCTAGTGAGAATTGAATTAACTAAAATCTACAATTTTTTCAACTTTTATTTCTTATTTAAGGCGAACGAATCGTTTACGACGGTTTTCTCCGGAGGCCGGGACCAAAAGGTTTATATGACCGACATCAGAAACTCAGACAGCCATTGTTTAATATGCGAAGAAGCATCACCGATTTTAAAAGTAACTAAAACAAAATTTTTATAGTACGTTCATAATTTGGCTGGTTCAGATGACGTTTGCTAGCGACCATGCCTCCATATGGGTTGCCACCACAAACTCTTGTATAAAAAATTGGGTGAGACGAGTGACGACGAGTGAAAATGGACGTGGTCGTTAAGACGGTCGTGGTTCTTTTCAGCCCATAAAAAAGGTCGTACAGTCTTCTGATGACGACAATCTCAGGCCGATTAATGAACAAGCGGAAATGGTGATCAAAGGTAATACTCGTTGGGACTACACGATGAGCAGCGACGATTTCTTGGCGGAATTTCTAATTTTGCAGGTGGACCTAGCATAAGGCATTATCACATACTAAATGATAAAAGATACGTGCTCACTAAAGATACAGATAAAAATGTAGCGCAGTGGGACGTGCTCAAGGTAATCAAAAGATTTTTAAAGAGTTTCGGATATTTAAGGAATGGTGATGTTTAGAATATCAAGTTAAAGTTTGTAGCATTTATTCACTTAAAAAAATTGAATGAGTGATATAGACTGTCAGAATTCAAATATGATTTTCTTAGGCGTGCAAGGTGGACGATTTTGGTCCAGTTGATTTCGAAGAGCAGGTGAAAAAGAAGTTTAAACAAGTATACGTGCCTAACTGGTTCACTGTTGATTTAAAAACAGGGGTAAAACAATTATTTTTCCTCCTAATTTGGGAGTAACACATATTTAATGTACGTAGATGTTGTGTATCCATCTGGATGAGTCAGACTGTTTTGCAGCCTGGGTATCAGCCAAAGAAGTTGGTTTTGCGTCCAATGATGGAACCGATCCAAAATGTAATTGTAGTACTTGAAAATACATACGTGCAGTTATAAACAACAAAAACTTGGAACTGTTTCTGGTTTTTTTTTAATCGTTGTTTATTTATCCTTTAGTAAATTTTGGAGGAATGCTTCTACAGGCGTTGTTGGACTACTGGCCTCGATGCATGCATCCAGAAGAAGATGCTGAGAATAGCAACGGGGCAGGTGATATAACATTAGTTAACGGTGAAAAAAAATTACAACCTGGAAATTCCTATTTCACTGTACCTGGTCACATTCCTATTGTATTCAGGTGAAAATGTCTCACATTTTTTAATTTTCCTTTAAGTGTAATTTTTTTTGTTTATTACTTACAGCGAAGTTGGGGGCAGGACTCTGCTTAGGCTATTAGTTAGAGATGCTGCAGGGGAGACGGAGAGTCTTTTATTAAACGAAACAGTTCCCCAGTGGGTGTTGGAAGTAACAGTTGATGTAAATTATTCATATTCGCTTATGAATTTGAATTAATTTAAAAAACCGTTTTTGTATTATTAGAGGACTATGCCAAAATTTTACAAAATTCCATTTTATTTGCTTCCTCACTCGTCGTCAGGGCTGAAATCTCTTCGAAAGTAACAACATGTCTGTTGCGCTTTTGTGAAAAAATATTTACCTAACAAAAATATTTATTATATAGAGATAGACTATCAGCTAGTGACATGCTACAAGTACGGAAAGTTGTGGAACATGTGTATGAGAAAATAATGGGTGCAGGGTCAACTGCTGGATCTGATGCCGGATCGCAAACGGCTAGCACAGCAGGTACATTTTTAATATATTAATTCTTTTGAACGGAATGTTACTTGTTGAATTTTTCAATAGGGCAAGAAAAGGGAGATGGAGATAAAGATGATGAGCCAACATCAATTGCGGAAGAAAAAGTTGAACTTTTGTGCATGGACCAAGTAATGAAATTGTTGAATTTTTTAGTATGGGACGTTGTTAAAGATTTATTTCGTACAGATATTGGATCCAAATATGGATTTGCGCACAGTAAGGCACTACATTTGGAAGAACAGTGGTGATCTCGTTCTAAATTATCGGCCAATAAAGTAATAAATTCTCAAATTAAAATTGTACACAAATATAAAACTGGATTGACACTGTAATGTCGTTTTGTTTTTTGTATTATTTAGTATAAGTTTACATAAATTCTTTTCAAAGAGACATATTTTGTAGTAATTTTATTGCGCTCGTATCCGCATTGCTGTTAAAAGAACCACTCCCATGTAAAAATATTTTCCGATTCCCCCGGATCCATCATCGAACAAATCGTTCCAGATATAAGTTAGCAGTATAAAATCAACACTATTTAATTACGAATGATAAACAACTTGTGCATTGACTAAGTAATGTAAAAGTTTTTATTATTGATCCAAATATGGATTTATATACATAAAGGCATTCAGAACTCGGATTAACTCGATCTAAGTTATCGGCCTAAAAAATAATGAGTTAATTCATCCAGTAAAAATGATATACAAATCAATTGACACCTCGTTTTGCTTTATCTATTATTTAGTATAAACGTTCATGAATTCATTTTGAAAAAAAAATTTATAGTTTGTAATGTCATTGAATTCATAAAAAAAATCAAATTAGAAAATATGTTAAAAGTTTTTTTGTAGAGAAAAATATAAATAAAATAGACATGTTACAAAAATTAGTTCATTTTACCGGCCACCAAAAATGGACTGTTAATCGTTTGAGTTTGTCGTCAGAAGGCGCTTCCTGCGACCCTTTAGGGGTCGGTATTGAGTTTGATTTAGTCGTCCTAGAAAAAAATTAGAAATAAGTCATTTGATAAAATTACACAAAATTTATAGCACCTTTATCCTTGCATTCTTGAGTAGACGGAAAATCAATGCGCCAAAAATCAGCCGGCGTAGCTGGGGGTGTATAATGGTCTCTATGTTTAGAACAGAGTTTTAAACGGTCCTTTAATTCCTCTTCGGATAGCTCTAATTCACTGTAGTACTAAAATTTTTGACCAAAATTATTGTGACTCAATTTATTACTTGTTTCATATAATTTTACTCGTTTGCAAGTTGTGCAACCATAACCGGTCATTTTTGCTCTTTCGTCGCGGTTTCTGACTGGATCCGATTTGAATTTAAATGCACCGTTTGCCTTAGCCCTACAAAAATGTTAATTGTATAATGTTAGTGAACATGTAAAATTGGCTCACCGTCTGTACGGTTCCCACCTCGGTTTTTCTAGAGTCGTTGTCTTCTGTTCTTCTATATTTTTTGGTCGAGAAAACGTGCTTTCATCAAGAAGGGAAGGAGAATCTCGTTCTGTTTGTCTTATCTGTTGTTTATTATTTCTGACATCTGTTCTGTTCCACGATTGAAGCCACATATCGTCGTCGAATAGTTGCGGACTTTCAGCCGTTCCATCAATACAGCTGTATGATTGTGAATTTTTAGAGGTTGACGGTGTCGCGAGGATTTCCTGTTCATTTTTGTTTCTTTTGTTTCTGTGTTTTTTAACGGGTGCCTGTTCTGGCAAATGATTGACAACTTCTACACTACTGCTTCCTAAAAAATTAAACAGCTATAATAAATTTTTGTACTGAAGAACGTTTGTTTACCTGAGGTATCTTCAGATGAAAATGAACAATTACATTGTGGACATACAGCACGGCTGTCAACACGAAATTTGGTTCGTTTTAAAAAGTAAAGATAATCAGTTTATAGTGTGAATCACCTGGCGATAATTTTCTCCAAATCGACTATTTTCTGCTGGAGTTTAGTTATCTGCAGTTGGAGTCCTAGGACAATAAAAATGGATGATGTAAATATCTTTATAAAATTAAAACTCTCACCGTTTTTGACTGATCTGTGGGCTGTATACGCTTGTTTCAAGATATCGCCCACGGAAGGTGATTCGGACAAACCCATTTTAGTTATTCGATCCGTGTAAATAAATTTCAGCACAAAAAGTTACAAAAAAATTTAAACAATAAACCTGTCTATCCACCGCACCATACTCCATTTTACAATATTTAGTTTTTAATAGTACATATTTAAATTTTATGTTAAATGCTCTCTTAACAAATTAAAAGGTTTTATTTGTAATAATGCAGCGAATTCAATACCAAGGTGTTTAAAACATAACAGCATTGAGTAAGGGGATAACCCACGCCAAAAACCTTCAAAACAATTTAGTCCTCAAAACTCTCACTAGCATCGTGACGTCATACTTGACATCACCAAAACCCGCCAATCTCATCTGTCGGAGCCAAACACCAGCAGGAATTTGACGGATACATCGTACACGTAGCTCGGTGAAATTTTCCATCCAAACAATGGCATCAAATCGCAAGGTTCGTAATTAAATTCACAGTACATTCAACAACTCAATTATATTTTCTTTTTCAGGATTGTAAGGAAGCTCGCAGAACATTTCTAGAGCATAATAATAAACAACAATTCGAATTAGATTCTGACCACATGTTACTATTTGATTTCGATGAATCTGATTTCCGTGAAACGCGCAATACCTCGAAATCACTTGGCGGTAACCAGATATAAAATTTTAAAAGCATTCAAAATAAAAAAAAATGCTGAATAATTTTTCTCACCGCAGACTTGAATCTATCACGAAGTGTGGACGTGATTTGTGATGATAATGAGGTTGAAAACGATTGTCGCGGAAGGCAACGGTTATCGCCTGTAACTATATCGGATGATGAAGCTTTTAATGAATTAACCCTGGAAAATCTTAAAACACTTTTCAGCACTTGTTTTACGTGAGTTAATTTGAATATTTTTATATATATGCTAATTTCATTAACTTTTCATTTTTTTTTTACATAGATGTGGCGTTAATTGGCGTGATGAGCACGTGAGTTTGGGCTGTTTGGAGTGTGGTGGTTATTCCTTACGTCGTCCGTGCCCACAATGTGAGGGAGAGTGTCGACGAGAATGGAATCGTGACGTATCAAGGGTAATATTAAATAATTAAATTAAGGTGGAAAGTAAAGAGGATAAAAAATGGGGTACAAAATAACGATTTCTAACAGCTTTCTGAAAATGGTACTGTTTAGAAAATAAATTTTCGTAGGGTGTCAGTTTGAAGGGTTCATTCGGCTCTTTTTTTTTTTTTTCTCCATTCGTTCGAAATACGAGAATTTTATATTTACATCATGAAATCTCGTTTTTGCAATATCAAGTAAGCAGTTACCGCAATCACTTTCTATTGACAAAAGTGCAAATGGCTGATATCGGAAGCATAGTTTGGTAATGCTTAGAATATTGCAATGCATGACGTAAAATTAAGGTCCTTGTGTTTGAATTAGTTCGTTTTCTTGGATGGAGCGGAAAAGTTTAAAAAATGAAGAACTAGATAACGAGTTAACTTATTCACATCAAATTTTCACTTATCACAAGACTCTTATTTTTAGGGTTTTTTTTTTTATTAAAAATGTTTCTAACATCTACTTTTAAATTTTTCAGTCTCACGATTTGAATAAAGCGCAATGGCAAGGCGAATGTGGGATTTGTTCGGAACAGAAATCTCTAAATGAATATATGGCTGACTTAATGCTCACTTCTTCTTGACCTTGAGTTTGTTTAATTTTAATAATTTTTGATTAGGAAATTTATTTTATGTAATTATTCTTACTTAATGGATAATTAATTTTATTTCTATTTTTTTTACTATTCTTAACTATAAGCTAAATCGCGTTATTAACTGGAGTAAATCGGTGCAATTAACGTATCTGTGCAAAGAAATTGGAAACCCGTTTAATTTATCATAAAATCTATTATCAGTAAGGAGAATTGAAGTGTTTTGATGAATAAACGTGAATTTCAATTAAATCTTGAATGAGTCATTGATTATTAACTTTTATAAAAATTGTTCTCATTTATCAAATTACTCTTCCTCATACTATAAATGTTTTTAATTGATAAAAAATGATTTTTGGAACAATTAATCACTTCGTTGAATTGTTTAATTCCATGGAAACAATTTCATCTCTTTTCTTTGTTAAAATTAAACCTGAATGTTGTTCCTGGTTTAATTTACGATGTATCATTTTTTATTGCTATGCATTTTTATTTCTGGTTTGTAAATCAAGTGTATTTAAATTCACAATATTTATTTCTAAAAATAACAAACCATTCAAATTTAGCTTCAAATGGACAAGAAGGTAAAATGTTAGTTATGGATCCAGGCTGCCTTCAGACTCAGAATGCAAATTTAGAAAAGCTAAACGAAAATTTAAAAAAATGTCAAGAAGACGAGAAAACTGATCTTCCTCCTGCAAATCTGGAGATGAAAGTTACAAGATTTTGCAAGTTTGTATTGTAATTTTAAGAATTTCTAAAGTAAGGTTAAATGCTTTAATCATGTCTAGATTTCTTAAAGCTGACATGAATTGTTATGAAACTGGTTATAATCATGTCAAAGTTTGTTTAAAAGATCCGAAGAATGAGAAGTATTACAAAAACAAAGTACGAACATTCAATACAGCATACATTCATAGATGCGAAAAGGCTAAGCAGGATTTTGTCGGTAAGAAAAACAAGGGTAGATTATTATAATTATTATTAGTAATAGTAATTAACAACTATCGTCGCTCTAGGTTTTATTTCCGACAAGGGTCAGAAATGTATGCAAAAGAGCAATGATTCTCTCAACAACTGTAACAGTAATATCAAATTCGATGAACCATGGGTCGATTTGCTGTCAATAGATTTTCCACCTGAATCCGATAGAGAACCAACCAAGGCCGAAACTTTAAAAGAATGCCGGTAAGTGTTTTTAAATTTAATACCTAAAAAAATTGATTCAACATTGAGAATGAATTTAGTTCAAAATGTTTGTGGCTGATGTGCAACCTTCATGCTTTGGAAAAATGTTCAGACAAAGGTGCAGCTAACTACTACAGAGGTTATTACGGGGCAATGTTAGCTGCATCAGAATGCAGACAGATAATTAAAAAAGAGTGCCCTACTATTGCATATCAAGGGCCTATTCCTCAATCAAAATCTGCAATTAATACTTTTAATATCTATTGCTTTTTTATCTCGCTAATTCTTTCTTTCCTTCATTTTTTGTAAATCATTAAATATTTTCATACTACTTCTTATGTGATCTTTATATTAAATTGCTGTTCTTGTACACTTTCGATTACAATGGCTGGTTTTCCTGTTCTCGCTGCGGATGAACCTGGTTGTCGCTGGCGGCGGTTATCTTTATGTTTTTTTTAAAAAAAAACGACTGCGCAGCTATTTGCTGATCTGCTAAGTAAATGTAACATTGCAACTCTTCAGCAGATAATCATCAAGTAATCGTTATGTAACGCTACACACCTAAAATGTGAATATACTAATACATCTACAGTAACATGCACCATAAGTATTCACAATTGGCATTGCATTCACATTTAATTTTTTTTAAATTTCCAAATATTTGTTTACAATCAATTCGTACAGTAATGGCATAAACGATTCAAAATGAGATGGTAAAAAAACACACTATGAATCATCTTTTATTGTAACATCGATTTTGATTTCTTTCTCCAACTTTTTGACCTAACACATTGGGGCATCTCAGTTTATTTAAATACCTAGTAGCAGTGCCGTAAGTCATTCCAACTACATCTTTAAGTCCTTGTACATGACCTCTATACGTTGTCGGAAGCCCCAGTGGAACAGGAAATTCCGTACCAGGATCAGATTTAGGATCAATTGTCACTATAATCGGTGCTTGAGGAGATCGTGGTCTAGGTGGAGGTGGTGGATGCACATAAGGTGGTAATTTGTTTGCATCGTACTGGGTAATTTTCTCCTCCATCTTCGGTGATTTGTAGTAAAGTCGGCCTTCTCCAAATTCGCATAAAGCATCTTGGGTTAGTTTTGTTCGAGTGTGGCCACATCTTTCCCCGATTAACGGCACGTGACCAGTGTGACCTGCAATTTTTTGTTATTTATTTTTCAAATCTTTTGTGATTTTATGTACCTGATTTGATGTATTTATTGGGATCGCCATTTTCCATGTCGTAAGGGGATTTACTGAAATTAGGTGTACGATGTGGCTTGTATTTAGCTGCATTGAAATAGGTGTGGGGCATGGGTGCGCCGTATCTTTGAGCCATTGGCTGGATGAAAATGATTTTTAATACTGAGCTGATAAATAGAATTGGTATACGTACAGTTGTTTCAATACACTTTGGTAAATTTTTCATAGGTATTGAACCGTCTTGGACACCCACTTTAATATCAACATCTCGCAATAATTGTCGTCTATTTCTTTGCTGCTTATTGAACGATGCAACAGCTTGCAGGCTGTTATTAGGAAATGACTGGCCTTGAAAGTCGTCGGAATGTGGAATAGCACCTGTTATAATTTGAGTGGAGATACATTAAAGAATTTAGATGTTCATTGTTAATAATATACGTTAGACCTGCATATCCTGTTTTCATATTCGAGGAGTAAATTAAAGGCTCACGAGTTGTTCGTGAATAACGCCGCAATTCTTCTTTGGCAGCCGCTGTTGGTCTTGGAGGTATATCCTCAGGTTTTATCTTATTCAATACACTTCTCGCAGATTTCCATGGTGGGTTAGTTAAAATTTCATTTGTAAAATGCCCATATGTCCCACCAACACCTCTGAACTTGTATTGCGGGCAATAACCAGAATAACTACATTGGTTATAAAAAACATAGCGTTACTTGTAATGCATATTTGTCGATTTAGCCTTACCCTGGAATAAAATAGGGGTCTCTTGTCATAAAAGCTGGAGTTTCCGTCAACGGTATTTGTTTTATTGGTGTTTTCATTTTAGTTACTATTTACAATTTTAGCTTAAATAATTTTGAAAAAAAATCCGGCTCATAGACTCAAAATTTCGAGGGTTTGGTTAGGGTTGTGGATTTGTATGTTGAAAGTCATTGCCATCTAGTGGCATTTGCTTGGTTAACTTTGACTTTAGTATATAATTATTTTCATTATGGTTGATAAACAATTTTTGTGAGACATTATAACAGTCTGAAAAATAATTTAACCAAAAATATTTTAAAATCACTTCTTTTCGTTTTTAAAAAAAATAAATTGTCATGTGACTATTGGTTTCTATTAGTTGCTTGGCAATGGAAAACATTCCCTACCAAAATGTGTGTTCAAATTGAACATACAACACGTCTCTCATTTACTTAAACAAATCATCGAAATGAGTCACGAACCTGTGGTACCCGACCCGCGGATTATTTTTATAGGAGAATGGTGTATGAGAATCTTGAAAATCAAACAGGACAAATGGGCTAAGGCTATCACTTCTGAAGAAGCCAGAACTGCCGTCAATGATTTCTTTGAAAAACGGAACGTCAGACGGTTACTTGTATTTCTTGCAGGACCCGGTAATGTCATGATTCAGCTCAATTTTCCTCCAATACTCAGAGGAAGGGCTGTTTACTTTATGAAAAAAGAATCAAAACCTTTGCCAACAGAAAATTTCAGGACTAAGTTAATTATTGGTGATATTTCGCCGAACCTTTTCGATCATATGACCAAATTTATGGAACAGGTAAAGTATAGTTGACATAAAATATTTTATCACGTTTAAATTATTGGAAATTCCGTTATAGGTTGTAGCACCAACGTTGTCAAACGAGGACAACTCTAATAAATGGTCGTCTGTTGTAACCCTTGATGTTTCGAAACACGTTTCTGAAATACAGGGGTTTATTACGATGGTGGCTGGCGAGATGAAAGGAAAAACATTCTTGGCACTTCCCACAGGAATCGAGAGAATTAACGCCGCTGAGAAAATAGCTAGAGAAAAGTACGTGTTTTGCCATTTAGAAAGTTTTTCACACACTTTCAATAATACAAATCTACAAGATTTCGGATTTTGGTTTAGTAAACAATGACACGTCACATTAAAAATCATTTAAAAGTTATTTCGTAAAATTGGAATTATAGGGTATAGGACAAACACCATGTAGCAGTTTTACTTTACTACTTGCAGGGCATAGAAAAATAAATCAATGCAGTGAAGCGCAGGGGCAGCTACGAACTATCTGTAGACATTGTGATAGAAAACAGTCTTGACCGCTTTAACAATTTAGAGATGCTGAATTTGTATTGTTGTTCTAAAAAAATGTTCGTTTGCCTTATATAGACATGAAGTGCAAGATTCAGAGTTACTTCATGCTATTGAAGGAACAATCATTAGATGGGTCCACCAAGTTGCTGAGTTATTGCAAAAGGATTCAGCTTCAGAAATGTTAAAGCAAAAAAATCCAGGACCGCGTGTTGAGATGAATTTTTGGAAAACCAGATATGATAATCTAGTCAATATAAAGGAACAGGTACGAAACTTACAAAAGAGGTTCATTTAAAGTAAAAAAATAACTGAGATTCCTATTTCAGTTTGAAGGAACCACGTTGCAGAGCATGGAACTTTTATTGAAAATTTCTAACAGTAGCTATTATCCAGCTTTAATTAAGCTTTATGATACAGTTAGCACTGGTTAGTTTAAATTTGAATTCTAGATACTATGTTAATGAACTTGTGATAAATTTATTTACAGCTCTTGAAGAAGCAATGGATATTACAATGCATTTACGAACATTACAAGAATATGTGGATTATATGGATAGCGCTGAATTTCCAGAGTGCCTTCCGAAGCTTAAATTGCTACTATTTTGTACGTGTTTGATATGGGCAAATTCCGTTCACTATTGCAAACCGTCAAGAATAGTAATTCTGCTTCAAGAGATTAACAACATGGTTATTGAAAACGTAAGACACTGTAGAATGATTGCCTCTTTAAGAAAACTGTTCAAAATATAGCTTGAAAATTGGCTTTTTCAATTGCAAAATTAATACGTATCAATTGACGCTTTAATTATTTGTTATAGGCTCGAGTATTTGTGGATGCTGCTACTTTGTTTCAGGCCGAAATCCCCGACAGCATGGATAAAATTGAAAAAAGTCTTAAAATCATAAATGCGTACAAAGAAGTTTTTATGGAATTTGAAAGCAAAGTTCCAACGTTCTTCCGTGATCGACCTCCAAAATTGTGGGAGTTTTCAATTAGCCTTGTGTTCGACAGATTTGATTCTTTTGTTGAACGATTATACATGATCAAGGTAAAAACAATAGAACACAATAGAACAAAGAACCACTAAACCAAATAAACTAAATTATTGAACAGGATATGTTTGATATTGCTACTGAAATGATTAAGTTAGAAAGAGTCGATATGGGTGGCATCAAAGGCAAAGATCTTAGTACTCAAACATTTCAAGTATATACAGAATTTATGGAAATTTACAACACTTTTGCCAACAAAACTTACGACTCTCTGGATGTTGACGAAACGGTAAATTATTTCAATTTCAGGAATTGTGGGTGAAGTTGGGTAAAATTGTATATATAGAGGTATTTAAAAAACTAGCAAAATTTTTGCTAGATTTTTAGTTTTTCAATTGAGTACAATTATTTGAATGTAACGTTGTGTATATATTAAGGTTTTCCTGAAAGACGTTGGAGATTTTCAATACAGAGTACGAGATTTTGATTTAAGGTTATCAGCCATAATGTTAATAGCTTTTGACGATTGCTCTGGTTTAGAAGCTATTTTTAAGGTAAAGTACCAATAAAGATGAAAGGCAATAAAATTGACTTTGACTTACTATTTTAAAGTTTTTTGATATGGTCGGAACTTTATTAGAACGACCAATCATCAAAGCGGACTTTGCAAAGAACTATATAAAAATAGTTCAGTTGTTGGATGAAGAAATTAGTAACGTCAAGAAAATTTATATTGAAAGAATGAAATTAGTTGAAAAGAATGGTTAAATCTATCAATTGGTTTGGTTTAGTTCACATTAAATGCTCATTAAATTTCAGTTGAATTACCAGTTCATATCTACATGCCACCTGTTGCTGGTTCAATCAAATGGGCGCAAGAATTGAGGCATAGGATTGTAAGACCAATGACTGCGTTTCGGGGTTTAGAACATCCGTAAATTAAAATTTAACTAATTTTGAAATGATAAACATCTTGCTTATAATTTTAAGGATTACAAAAGGTGAAGAGGTGCACCTAGTTTACAAAAATTATGACGAAGTGAAAAGTCTATTGGATGGGTAAGTGACATCGTTTGATAAAAATTAACGTGGTCATTTAGGATTTAATGATTTTTTTTTTTAAAGGTATGAATCATCTACATATAATAAATGGACAAAACAAGTTGATGAAGTGTGCCAAATGAATATGAACCAACCTGTTCTTTTGCGCAGAAATGACCGGATTCATGTTAATTTTGATAATAAGGTAAGATAATGGTTGCACGTCTACAATATGGCCCATAACTTGCCGCATATTTGCACATGATGATAACGATGAATCATTTTGCAACGGCGCTAAGTATGAACATAAACCCAACAGTCGGTCTTATTCATATAAAGTTCATTTAGTAATATATATCCAATAATTCCTCACTTGGGATATGTTTTGAGATAAAGTGTAAGAGTTTGCAGATCTACAAATATCATTTTCAAACCTTTCCGACTATAACTACATCATCTCTTTTTCTTAAGTTGATTGCAGTTCTTCGAGAAGTGAAATACTTAAATTTTTTCGGCTATACCAATATGCCAGTTAATGCTGAAAAGTTATATGCACAACGAGAGTTTTTCCGGAATTATGTCTACAGATTAGAACAGCTAGCTTCTGGATATAACATGGTAGTAGGTGATTGCCTACCGTCTGAACTAGCTCTCGTTGCTGAGAAACTTGAAGCGATTGAAGAGCAACTAGAAATAGGGCTTGGAGAAATGACTTGGGATAATGAAGGTACATTCAATTTTATATAACTCTACAGCATAATCTCAATTTCAAATTAAGGATTGCAAGAATACGTGGAAGAGACTGGTGGCTTAGTTGGCGACTTAGAGGATAGAGTGATGAAAGCTAAGTCAAATTTGGAGCAAATAAATAATTTAATTGAATCATGGGGAAGTTCACCACTTCACTGCAGAAAGGATGAAAAGAAAGACGGTTTACTTACTCTAGACGAACAACAAGCTGAAAGAGTGCGCAACCGATACGAAGAAATAACTGCTGCTGATTTAAAAATACATGAATTAATGAAAGTTAGTTTCAAATGCAGATGTATTTATACATTGTTTTTTATAATTCATGACATTTTTGAAAATTTACTAGGAAAATATGGAGTATTTTGAAGCAGACCCTGAGTCAGAGGAATGGGCAAGTTATGAAGATTATATTGACATTTTAATTACAGCTGGATTTGTAAACTCAATCCAAAACAGGTGAATATAGTAACTGTGCACGCTCACTGATGTTAAACGCTATTAAAATGTCACTTAATTTTTTCAGTTTAAATTTGTTTTTGGTTAACACTGATTCACGGGTTGTTGCATATCCGTTTATGGAAGCTCGTGTGGATCTTATTCCTCCTGAAGTAATATATTCACCCAATATGATGATTGGCGATCCGAAATCATTGCAAGCAGTAGTGGAAGAACTTGTGGAAGAAATGTTTAAACAAGCAACACTTATATCTCGAATCTCACAACGAAGGGAAGAACCTCACTATTTGGTATTTTAATCTTGGATTTTTTTTTTTTTTTTTTTAAAAATTACATTAAAGTATTTTATTTCTTGTAGTCGGATATGGATGATGAAGAAGTGCTAGGAGAAGCACACGCTGTCTTAATAGAAAGAGTTAGACTGATTATGACATTGGCGTGGGAATTTAGCTCCAATTGGGAATCCTATGCCTATCTCTGGACAGATAATCGGGATGCGCATCTGGAATACTTTTTGACGTATGGTGTCCCACCTAAAAAAGAGGTGGATGAAGAAGTTGCACCAACAACAACCCCTGGAGAGACCAACCCCGTAGAAGCCGAGGCTGAACTGGTACCCACTGCACCTACTCTGCCTCAATTTCGAGAACAGGTAATTTAGACACTGGAAATAAAAACGCCAATAATTTATAAATGGGCTGATTCATTTCAGATTGACAAATATCAAACTCTCTATGTAGAATTGTCAAAATTTAAAGAAACTGAAGTATTGGAGAATTGGTTTCTTTTGGATGTGCGCCCGTTTAAGCAAGCTTTGCTCAATACTGTGAGGCGATGGGGTAACATGTTTAAGGAACATTTGATTAGCTACGTTAAAGACAAGTAAGAAAATTAAAACGTTTTAAAAATTACATCACCTAAATTTGAAATTTGTTTCAGTCTAACTGGCTTAGAGGAATTTGTCAAGGAAAAGAGTGTCAACTTTCAGCGAGTTGTTCGTGATGGAGATTACGAGGCCTTGACGGCGACAATGACAGATTTGATGGAGTTGAAAGATCGACAAGAAGATACTGACAAGATGTTCGAACCTATTAAGCAGATGATAGAACTATTGAGAACGTACGACGAAGAACTGCCGGAAGAAATTCACGTTTTATTGCAAGAATTGCCTGAAAAATGGTCCAGTACGAAAAGGCTAGCACAAAGTACAAGGACATCTGTTGCAGCTCTTCAAGCAACTGAAGTAACTAATATTCGTAAAAGGGCTGCAGCTTTTGATGTTAGTTATTCAATATCGTCGTATTACGTATATTTTTTAAAGTAATATTTACTTGATAGACCCTACAACATGAATATAGAGAACAATTTCGAGCCTATGATATTTTCCGATTCGAGACTGCAAATCCTTACCGTGTCTTGGACAAGGTAACTAAATACACATTTTTGACCTATGATTATATTACATGGAGCAAAGAAATAATAATTTTGAATTTTGAATTAATTTTGAATTCCCTGAAACTTTTAACAATTCGTATGTTGTAACGCCTGCTTAGTAGAGTATTTAAAAATTTCTTTGTTTTAGATCAACAACGAACTTCTCAATTTGGAAAATCAGGCAGTAGAGTTGTATAACAGTTCTATTTTATTTGAAGTTCCAACAATTGAGTACAGACAACTGAAAATTTGCCGCAAAGATATGCGTTTACTTAAGGTAAATAATTTAAATCATCAATATTAAATTAATGCTATGAAGGATAAATATAAATTCATAGTGTCTTTTTGTTTGCCTTTATGAAACTATACATTTTAATTTTTTGCAGCAACTGTGGGATTTTATTACGTTAGTACAAAACAACGTTGAACAATGGAAGCAAACAAAATGGAAAGACATCAACTGCGAAACAATGGACATTGAGTGTAAACGCTACATAAAAGAAATCAAACTATTGGACCGGGAGATTAAAGCATGGGATTTATATGCTGACCTGGACAATTGCGTTAAAAATTTAACAGCATCACTACGAGCAGTGGGAGATCTACAAAATCCTGCCATTAGACAGCGACATTGGCAGCAATTGATGGATGCTACTAAAGTTAAAGTAGTCATAGACGAATACACAACTTTGGCTGACCTCCTTAAACTCAATTTGCATCTTTTCGAAGAAGAAGTACGCAATTTGACAGAAAGATCTGTCAAAGAGATGGGCATGGAAAAGACAATGCGTGATATGAACAACACTTGGAGTAATTTGATGTTCGAATTTGAGACCCATCCACGAACTGGCAATACTTTGCTTAAGTTGAGTGAAGAGTTAACTGAAGTTTTAGAAGATAATCAAGTGCAGCTACAAATGTTGATGTCATCTAAATACATTGCATTTTTCTTCGATGAAGTCAGCGGTTGGCAACAAAAATTATCTATTGCTGATCAGGTCATTTCTGTTTGGATGGAAGTACAGAGAACTTGGGTAAACCTTGAAAGCATTTTCATTGGATCTGAAGATATTCGAAGACAATTGCCGCAAGATTCGGCCAGATTTGATAATGTGGATAAAAAGTTTAAAGTGAGTGCTGTTTGCATTTTTTCAAAGTTTTCAATTTCTTCAAATTACCATAAGCTCGTAAATTTGTGTTTATGTTTAGCGTTTAATGGAAGACTTGCAAAAGACACCAAAAATTATTGTAGGAACAGCCAAACCAGGATTAGTAGATGTATTAGAAAAACTCCAAGGGGATCTGTCATTGTGTGAAAAAGCTCTGGCTGATTATTTGGAAATTAAGAAACTTGCGTTTCCTCGATTTTATTTTGTTTCTTCTGCTGATTTGTTGGATATTTTGTCCAATGGAAATCTTCCCCACCTTGTAAGTTTTGTAATCAGCAGAAATGTACGTAGTATTTAGTTGGTTTGAAATAACATTCGTGTTTAGGTAATGCAACATTTAACAAAACTATTTGATTCTCTGGCCATACTGTTATTTAAAGAATCTGGAGGAAAACCAACAAAAATCGCTACTCATTTCCAAGCTAAAGACGGTGAAACCGTTGAAATGGACAAAACAATTGCTTGCGAGGGTCAAGTGGAGTCATGGTTGGACTCTGTTCTGGAGACAATGAAATCCACTATTCGAAATTACATGGAAATTGCCGTCCATACTTATGAAGAAAAGCCGAGAGATGTTTGGATTTTTGATTACATGGCCCAAGTGGCTTTGTGCGGTACTCAGATTTGGTGGACAACCGAAGTTGTAATTTCTTTGGGAAGATTAGAAGAGGGGTTTGAGAACGCCTTGAAAGATTATTATAAAAAACAAGTAATATTTACTTTCCAAAAATTCTAAAGTTTTACAATTTTGTTTTTATAATAGGTATCTCAATTAAATGTGCTCATTAATATTTTGGTGGGAGAGATGACGGCTAGCGATCGACAAAAAATAATGACTATTTGCACGATTGATGTACACGCTCGAGATTGTGTTTACAAGATGATTATGCAGAAGATAGAGAATGCGCAGTCGTTTTTATGGCAATCCCAATTGCGTCACAGGTAATTAAGAACAATAGATTACACAAACGTTATGCAAAGAGAAGTGCATTGTGTTTTAGATGCTCATTAAGTTCTTAAAAATTACCGAAATCATCCGGTTAATAATAGTTAAATTAGATTTTTATCGATAGATGGGATGAAAAGAAAAAAGACTGTTTTGCCAACATTTGTGACGCCCAGTTCAAATACAGCCATGAATACTTAGGTTGCACCCCTCGTCTTGTCGTCACTCCCTTAACCGACAGATGTTACATAACACTGACCCAATCACTGCATTTGATTATGGGAGCAGCTCCGCAAGGTCCTGCTGGAACTGGCAAAACTGAAACAACCAAAGATTTAGGAAAAGCAATTGGTATCATGGTTTATGTCTTTAATTGCTCTGAGCAAATGGACTACAAGGTAAAAATTTACTTCTTTTTACTTACTTCTGATTGTGCTATATACTTACAATACTTTTAGTCTGTTGGTGACATTTTCAAAGGTTTAGCTCAGACCGGAGCTTGGGGTTGTTTTGATGAATTCAATCGAATCTCGGTAGAAGTATTGTCTGTTGTAGCAGTACAAGTCAAGACCGTCCAGGATGCAATACGAGATAAGAAAGAATATTTCAATTTTCTTGGCGATGTCATTAAACTCGTTCAAACAACGGGAGCTTTCATTACGATGAATCCCGGTTATGCTGGACGTGCAGAACTTCCGGAAAATCTTAAAGCTCTTTTCCGGTAAATTAATGATACGTTCATTAATGTACTTAAAAAAAATACAGTCCCAAAAAAAATTCAATTTTAGACCATGTGCCATGGTTGTACCGGACTTCGAATTAATTTGCGAAATTATGTTCGTCGCTGAAGGATTTATAGATGCAAGACTTCTGGCTCGAAAGTTTATGACATTATATTCTCTATGCAAAGAGCTTCTATCCAAACAAGTAAACTTTAAATAATTTGGTAATTTATTTTAAAGCTAATTAAAATCTAGGATCATTATGATTGGGGCCTCAGAGCCATTAAGTCTGTATTGGTAGTGGCTGGATCTTTGAAGCGGAGTGACCGGGAAAGACCAGAAGATCAAGTAAAATAATTTACAAAATTATTGTAAACCTTATAATTAATGAAATATATTATAGGTGTTAATGAGGGCACTTCGAGACTTCAATGTACCAAAGATGGTGACAGATGATATGGGAGTGTTTCTGGGCCTGATTGGTGATTTGTTTCCTGGCTTGGATGTTCCTCGAAAACGGGATTTTGAAATGGAGAAACTTATCAAAATAGCCGCGCAAGAATTGAAACTGCAAGCTGAGGATGGGTTTATATTAAAGGTAAAATGAACTACAATTTTGTATGGTGTTAAACAAAAATGTTCTTTTTCTAGGTGGTGCAGCTTCAAGAGTTAATCAACGTGCGACACTCTGTATTTTTAATTGGAACTCCAGGGGCAGGAAAGTCGGAAATATGGAAAACTTTAATACGGTTTTATGCTTTACAGAAGAAGAGACCCACTGTATTTGACTTAGATCCAAAAGCAGTTACAAATGACGAACTGTATGGAATAATTAATCCAATTACCCGAGAATGGAAAGATGGTAGGTACAAAATATATTTCACCAATTAAAATTGATGAATGGTTTGCAGGACTTCTTTCTGTGCTGATGAGGGATTTGGTATATTTACCTTCTACTGGACCCAAATGGATTATGTTGGATGGTGACATAGATCCAATGTGGATCGAGTCCTTAAACACTGTCATGGATGATAACAAGGTAAAAACAATACGATTGCTGTTAAATATAGTGCAATTTGTCTGTTTTAGGTGCTGACTTTAGCCAGCAATGAGCGTATAGCATTAACACCTAACATGAGAATGATGTTTGAAATTATGGATTTAAAAACAGCTACACCAGCTACAGTATCCAGAGCTGGAATTTTGTATATTAATCCCAACGATTTAGGATGGACTCCGTAATTGCCGACATTCATAACTATTAAAATCTGTAGGAAAAAACTGCATTTCTTCAGTTTTTTTATTAATTGCACTTTTACTACAGATTATATATTCATTCATTAATTTCAAAATTTTTCAAAAGATGAATTTATTTTTAGATTTGTAACGTCGTGGATCGAATCCCGTGAAAGTTCAACTGAAAGATCAACGTTGATGATTCTATTTGAACGCTGGGTTCCATTAATGCTCGATACCCTGCGCGTACGATTCAAAAAGATATCTCCTATTGCAGAGATTGCTCATCTTCACATGTTGTGCTATTTACTCGAGATCATGTACGTGCCTGAAAATGTGCCAATGGACACTCCTAAAGAAATCTACGAATTATATTTCATATATTGCCTTTGTTGGGCATTTGGATCCTCTCTACACGCTGAACCTGTAATGCAGAATTTCACGAAATGGTAACTTCGTTTATTGATGTTTTTTTTTTTTATTTTAAAGAGCATTGATTACCGAGTGGAAATGTCCAAATGGTTTTTTACTGAATATAAATCATTTAAGATACCCGGTGGATCGATTTTTGATTACTTCATTGACAAAGAAAGCAAAAGGTTTGTACCTTGGGCAGATAAAGTTCAAACCTTTGTTCTTGACCCCGAGAGACCTTTGCAAGCTGCTTTGGTACACACTGCTGAAACGACTAGAATTCGTTATTTCATTCATCAACTAGTCAATATCAAACGTCCAGTTTTGCTGGTTGGACCTAGTGGCTCTGGTAAATCTGTACTAATGCAACAGTGTTTGGTTGAACTTCCAAGTGACCAATATATAATTGCCAATGTGCCTTTCAATTTCTACACGACATCTGAAATGTTGCAACGAGTATTGGAGAAGCCTTTGGAAAAGAAAGCTGGAAGGAATTATGGTCCTCCTGGGAGTAAAAAAATCATTTATTTCATAGATGATTTGAACATGCCAGAAGTGGATAAATATTTTACGGTGCAGCCAACAACCATAGTTCGACAGCATATTGAATATGGTCATTGGTACGACAGGGCAAAGCTTAGTCTAAAAGATATACATAACTGTCAATATGTGTCTTGCATGAATCCAACTGCAGGAAGTTTCACCATTACTGGTCGAGTGCAGGTAACTATTTGAAGAGTGTGAATTGACAGATTAAGTTTAGTTCGAGTTCAAAAAATGAAAAAAGTATTGCAATACTAGGTCCACTTACGAGTGTTTTGTTTTTTTTATTTAGCGACACTTTTGTGTATTCACTGTTGCATTTCCCAACATGGAAGCTTTGAGTATAATTTACACCAGTATTTTGTCTCAACATCTGGCCAACAAAGCAAACCGTTTTTTGCAATCAGTTCAAAAAATGCAGACAACTGTAATTATATGTGCTTTGGCTTTACATGCTAAGGTTGCGTCTGCCTTCTTGCCAACTGCTATAAAGTTTCATTATATATTTAATTTAAGAGATTTGTCCAACATTTTTCAGGTACATTCAAAAATAGATTTTAATGACAAAATTTTTATTTACCAATAAACTTTATGCAGGGGTTTTTATTTGCGAGTGCAGAGTGTCTTAAAACTCCTTCCGATACAATACGTTTATTCATGCACGAATCTGCCCGAGTGTACAGAGATAAAATGTTAGACACGGCTGATCAAGATTATTTCAACCGAATTCAAGTAGACATTTTAAAGAAAAATATGGAGGATTATGAGGAGACATTATTGCGTCAACCTCTTGTTTACTTTCACTATGCTATGGGGTTAGGAGAACCAAAATACATGCCAGTGAACAACTGGAATGTATTGGCAAAAATGTTAAAAGATGTACTAGTCTCCTACAATGATGTTAATGCAGTCATGAACTTGGTGCTCTTTGGTGATGCCATTCATCACACGTAAGACGTCAATCTTACAATATTTGCTGTTCTGAAATATTTTCTATTTTTTAGTATTCGCATTAATCGAATCTTGGAATCTCCTCGTGGCAATGCTTTGCTAGTGGGTGTCGGTGGCAGTGGAAAGCAGAGCTTGGCACGATTATCGTCTTTTATAAGCCAATTGGAGGTGTTTCAGATTACTTTGAAGAAAGGCTATGGAATTCCTGACCTTAAAGTATAACTATTTAAAACTCATTTAATCGCAACATGAAAGTAACATTTGAAAGTTTTTACTTAAAGACTGATTTGCTGGCCACTTGTCTCAAAGCTGGTTTCAAAAGTATTGCAACAGCTTTTCTTATGACAGATGCCCAAGTATCTGAGGAAAAATTTTTGGTACTTATTAACGATTTATTAGCATCGGGAGAAGTGCCGGACTTGTATCCGGACGATGAAGTAGAGAACATTATCAATGGTATGCGAAACGAAGTTAAAGCTGCGGGGCTTCTTGATACCAGAGAAAACTGTTGGAAGTTTTTTATTAGTAGGTTGCAAAGGCAATTTTATATTGAAATTTTATAATTACAAAGTGCAGGTTGTTTTGTGCTTTTCACCTGTGGGAAGTACTCTTCGAGAACGCAGTCGCAAATTTCCTGCAGTTGTTAACTGTACAAGCATCGAATGGTTTCATGAATGGCCTGAAGACGCTCTTATATCTGTTAGCATGACCTTTCTTTCGGAAATTTCTCAACTACCGGTAGGTAGATATAATGTAGGAGGTAGAAGAGTGTTTTGATTTAAAGTGAAATTTAATAGGGAAAAACAATTTAGTTCGACAGTTTGTTTTGTATTTAAAACTGAATGTTATGCAATTGAAGCACAACATGAGCTGAAAATTGAAACATTTTGGCTTAAGTCGGGTTCAAATTAATGTTAAACGAAACTTGTTTTTTAAATGTTGTAGTCTGAACATTTCAATTGGAAAGTAGAGAACAAAGTTGGGAAAGACAGACCCGTTTGAGTCGTTTGTTTACTTTGATTCAAAATGGAGTGCAGTAAAGCCATGGGATAGGTGCACGCAATCAAATTTACGGATTATATGTACGGTCTTGGAAATAATTTTCGCATAATTGTTTTGGAATTTTTATGGGCCCAAGTTCATAATTTTGCGTATTATAATTTTTTCAAGGCATTAATCTAAGAACTGGGTGGTGATGAATTAACTTTTGCATGGGTTTTGCATGGCCTATAAACGTTCCCTACATATAATATAATTAATATTTTCAATGATTTGAAATGTTCTATTTAGGTGGATGCTCGACCTCCAATCGCCAAATTCTTGGCATTTGTACACATTTCAGTTAATGAATTAAGCAAAACGTACCTCGCAAATGACCGTCGTTATAACTATACTACGCCCAAGAGTTTTTTGGAACAGTTATCACTTTACGGTACTCTCTTAAATCGTAAATATGCAGAGTTGGGAGTTAACATTGAACGATTGGAAAACGGATTGGCTAAACTTGAAAGTACTTCAGCTCAGGTAAAATTTAACAGATTCTAAATTGTAAAAAAAAAAAAAATTAAAATCTTACTTAATATTCCATTACTATTTAGGTAGCTGACTTAAAAAATACATTGGCTATCCAAGAAGTTGAATTGATGCAGAAAAATGAAGCTGCAGACCAGTTGATAGAAGTTGTGGGAGTCGAAACAGAGAAAGTGAGTAAAGAAAAGGCAATAGCTGATGCAGAAGAGGAAAAAGTGCAGGCGTTTACGATGGAAGTTGCCAAAAAACAACAAGATTGCGAAAGAGATTTGGTGAAAGCAGAACCAGCCTTGAAAGCAGCTCAAGAAGCATTAAATACACTGAACAAAGTATTAATAACTCAGAAGTAAAAAGAGGAATATTGAAAGTCTTACATTTTTTAAAGGCAAACCTGACTGAACTAAAGTCTTTTGGAGCTCCACCAGCAATTGTTGTGAATGTTCTAGCAGCAGTTATGGTGCTTATGGCTCCTAGAGGAAAAGTTCCAAAAGACAGGAGTTGGAAAGCTGCTAAACTATTGATGGCCAAAGTAATAAAATTTTCAAACTGTGAAAGAGACTATCATTTGGTATTTTCAATTATTCTAGGTGGATCAGTTTTTAGACGATCTTGTTAAATATGATAAACAAAATATCCATCCAGATATTGTAAGAGCTGTGGGACCATATCTCAAAGATCCCGACTTTAATCCCGATTTTGTAAGAGGCAAAAGTTTAGCTGCTGCTGGTAATTGATTTCTTGTACTAAAGCAAATGTTAAAAGAGCTTATTTGTTTTTAAACTTTTAGGTTTGTGTTCTTGGGCAATTAATATCATAAGATTTTATGAAATCTACTGCGATGTGGAACCAAAACGAAAAGCGTTGGAAGAAGCTAATGCTGAGTTAATTGTTGCTCAAGAAAAACTGGCAATAATTAAAACCAAAATCTATGTGAGTTAACTATTTTAAATTGGTAATTTACAGCTATTCTAAAATAATTTTTATATTCCAGAAACTAGAAACTGCTTTAGGCAAATTAACTGCACAATTTGATCAAGCAACAAACGAAAAGTTGCGATGCCAAAGAGAAGCCGAATCCACCCAACAAACGATCACTTTAGCTAATCGCTTAGTAGGCGGTTTACAATCAGAAAACGTGCGATGGGCAGCTGCAGCTAGTGCCTTAAAAACTCAAAACCGTGCCTTACCTGGCGACGTGTTGCGCATCACAGCATTTGTTTCGTATGCAGGTTGCTTCAGTAGATCTTACAGAGTCACTTTGATGGATGTAATGATCATGGATTTCTTAAAAAAAAATAAGGTGAGACTTAAAAAAGTAATTTTGAGCTATTTTTGTTAATTCTCTAAAATTTTAGCCTTCAATACCCATAACAGAGGGGTTAGATCCTTTAAGTTTAGTGACTGATGAGTCCCAAATAGCAACATGGAACAATAATGAAGGACTTCCCAGTGACAGAATGTCAACAGAAAATGCTACCATATTAACACAGACACAAAGATGGCCATTGATGATTGATCCGCAATTGCAAGGAGTTAAATGGATTAAACAGAAATATGGAAAAAAGCTGCGAGTTATTCGATTGGGAACTCGAGGGTAATTAATATTTCTGAATTTGTGAAACTTTATTACATTTTATTTGTTACAGCTATTTGGATAATATTGAAAAAGCCTTGTCAGATGGGGATGTAACCCTCTTTGAAAATATTGACGAAGCAGTAGAATCTGTACTTGATCATGTGCTTGGAAGAAATACCATCAAAAGAGGGACGTAAGAAATCTTGATGATAGTATTATAAGTTTTATTATGTTAATGGCAAATGTTTCAGTGCTATCAAAATTGGTGACAAAGAAGTAGAATACAACAAAAATTTCAAGTTGATTTTGCATACAAAACTAGCCAATCCTCATTATAAGCCAGAAATGCAAGCACAAACAACACTCATTAATTTCACCGTCACTCGTGAAGGGTTGGAAGACCAGTTGTTAGCCCAAGTTGTGAGGAAAGAACGTCCAGATTTGGAAGAACTCAAAGTAAGTTTGTGTTTCATTAATTGATTTTAATAATTTAATTTTTTTTTTAATAGGCTGATCTCACAAGACAACAAAATGAGTTTAAAATTGTCCTGAAAGAATTAGAAGATTCATTATTATTTAGATTAAGCTCAGCTACAGGAAACATTTTGGGAGACACGACTTTGGTAGAAAACTTGGAATTTACCAAAAAAACGGCAGCCCATATTGCTTTCAAAGTGGCTGAAGCTAAGAAAACTGAAGCAAATATTAACGAGACTAGGGAAGGGTACAGACCTGCTGCAACTAGAGGATCTATTTTGTATTTTATTATGAATGAATTGAACAAAATATCTCCTATGTATCAATTTTCACTAAAGGTATTGTTATTCCATTGATGAATTAATGCTTGAATCTGAAGTAGGGTATGCTTCTTTGCAGGCTTTCAATGTTGTTCTAGCTCGAGCAATGGAATTGGCTGAACCCAATGAGGATGCCAAAACCAGAATTACAATTTTAACTGATACCATAACTTTCAGTGTATTTCAGTATGTTACTCGCAGTTTATTTGAAAAGCACAAGATAATCTTCCAAGCCCAAATGACATTTCAGGTTAATCTTAAATAACAATTATTTAAAGAAATAAAAGCAAGGATTTAATTAAATTTGCACTGTTTTATTTGCAGATTATGATTCTTGCGGGTGAAGTTTCACAGGTTGAATTGGATTTTCTTCTGCGTTATCCATTAACTCCTAATCAACTTTCACCAGTAGACTTTCTTACACATATGAATTGGGGTGGTATAAAGGTTGGTAGACTACCCTACAAACCACAAAATAATACCCTAATGCATTTTCTAATCTTTTGCTAGTCATTGATTCAAATTGATGACTTTAGAGCGCTAGACAAAGATATTGAAGGTGCTCCCAAAAGATGGAAAAAATTTGTCGACTCTGAAACCCCTGAACGTGAAAGATTTCCAGGAGATTGGAAAAGCAAGACACCTTTACAAAGAATGTGCATGATGCGATGTCTAAGACCAGACCGAATGACCTACAACATGATGTAATATATAAAAATGGAAAAACGTTTTTCAGCAATGCAATTTTCTTAATGCAGGCCTTGCCCTCATAGTTTGGTATAAGTAAGAAAATAAGCATTACTCTCTATCCAATGAACGCTTAATATACATATGAACGGGTTTTCCTATTTTTAATTGAGGCTATGTGGATTAGGCTAATGCATTTTATTGCATCAATTTATTTCAACTAATTCAGAATTATTTCAACAAATTCGCAGATTGTTCAGTTAGCAGAGAAGATTCAATTACCGATTAATAAACTTTTCTTTGTCAGGGATTTCATTGCTGACAGAATGGGACCGAAATACATAGAAGGCAGCAACATCGAATTTGCAAAATCCTGGGAGGAATGTGGGCCTGCAACACCAATATTTTTTATTCTTTCTACTGGAGTAGATCCATTAAAAGATGTTGAGGCATTGGGAAAAAAGATAGGATGGACCTTTGAAGCTCAGTATGTAAAATGAAATTATATGTAACCAGTAATCTAAATGAAACGTCATTAGAAATTTTCACAACGTGTCATTGGGTCAGGGGCAGGAACCAGTAGCAGAGGCAGCGTTAGATAAAGCGTACAAGGAAGGACATTGGGTTATTTTACAGGTACAAATTAAAATACGAAGTGATTTTTTTGAATGTACCTCAAACACGTTATTATTAATGGCAGAACATTCATCTGGTGAGAAAATGGCTTCCTATTTTGGAAAAGAAAGTAGAATCCTATTCAGTAGGAAGTCACCCTGATTACCGCGTATACGTGAGTGCAGAGCCAGCACCAGCGCCTGAATATCATATCATACCACAAGGTCTGCTAGAAAACTCGGTTAAAATTACTAATGAGCCGCCTACTGGAATTAAGGCTAATTTACACAAAGCCTTATGGAATTTTGATCAAGTAAACAAGTATAGGACTTCTGTAGTCTATCTCTACTTACTTTTTTGTAATACAGGAAACTCTAGAGATGTCATCTAAGGAAGCAGAATTTAAAAGCATTTTGTTTTCTTTGTGCTATTTTCATGCAGTAGTCGCTGAAAGAAGAAAATTTGGTCCTCAAGGTTGGAATAGAAGTTATCCATTCAATGTTGGTAAGGCTAAGAAAAATCATTTTTAACTTAGCAGCTTATTACATATATTAATGTCTTTTAGGTGATTTGACTATAAGTGTAAGTGTATTGTACAATTACTTGGAAAATAACCAACGCGTGCCATGGGTGGACTTGAGATTTTTATTTGGTGAGATTATGTATGGAGGACATATCACTGATGACTGGGATCGCAAACTATGTAAAGCTTATTTGGAAGAATACATGAAGCCAGAACAAGTAAAGAAATCAATAATGTGTTTTCATTCAGAGTTTACAATTTTTTTAACAGTTGGAAGGTGATTTAATGCTTGCACCCGGTTTTCTCTGCCCACCTAATTTGGACTATATTGGTTACCATAAATATATTGACGAAAATCTACCTGCCGAATCCCCTACTCTTTATGGATTGCACCCAAATGCCGAAATTGGTTTTTTAACTACACTTTCTGATAACATGTTCAAAATGTTATTGGAGTTGCAACCTAAAGAATCAGCAGCAGCTGGAGAGGGTGCCTTGACTCGTGAAGAAAAGGTAAACCAATAGTTAATGGAACTGTGATTTCAATCAAAATCTTGCAATAACTTGCAGATTAAGCAAGTCTTGGATGAAACTCTTGATAAACTGCCAGATGCTTTTAATTTGTTTGAATTGGCAGCCAGAGTAGACGAGAGGCCGCCGTATGTCATTGTGGCTTTACAAGAGTGTGAACGTATGAACATTTTGACCAGTGAAATGCGTCGTTCACTTAAAGAACTCAACTTGGGCCTGAAGGTAAATTTATGTAATTTGGAATACATTCTTTTAATAATATTAGCTTAACTCTTTTAGGGTGAATTGACAATAACAGCAGCAATGGATAGTTTAGCCAATGCGCTTTTCTTTGACGTTGTGGCAGAAAGTTGGGAAAGGAGAGCGTACCCATCACTTATGGGCCTTAGTAGTTGGTATGCAGACTTGCTTCTTCGTGTTAAAGAACTAGAACAATGGTCAGCTGAATTTCAGGTAATTGCACTTAATGAGAAAAAAATTCATTGCATAAAAGCAAAATTAACTGGTATCACAGCTGCCTCCATCTGTTTGGCTTGGGGGTCTTTTCAACCCTCAGTCGTTTTTGACATCAGTAATGCAAACCACTGCAAGAAGGTTCGAAATGCCACTAGACAAAATGTGTATTCAAGTAGATGTTACAAGAAAAGTGAGGGAAGATTTTAATTCAAGCCCTCGTGAAGGAGCTTTCATCCATGGTCTTTATATGGAGGGGGCTAGATGGGATCAAGCAACAGCAACTATTAATGATTCTTACATGAAAGAATTATTTGCTCTCATGCCTGTCATATTTATCAAAGCCATTCACGTGGACAAACAAGATCTCCGTAATATGTATTCGTGTCCAGTATACAAAACAAGATTGCGAGGACCAACTTACGTTTGGACATTCAACTTAAAGAGCAAGGAAAGAATAACGAAGTGGGTAATGGGAGGGGTTTGTCTTCTTCTTCAAATTTGATTTGTACTTCTTTTTACGTTTTACTTTTGGCAATTGTAGTAGAATCAGGATCCAAATTTGCAGCTGTCTTTTTACAGTTGAAGTGTTGTTTTGACAAATGAAACAAAAATAAAATAATAGCAAATTCGTGTCGATTAAGTTTTATATCTTATAATTACAATTTGCTAATAAGGCTTTGGATAAAAGATTTGCCTAGTTCTTGTTGGGAAATCAATGTCCTTGCACAAGAATTTTGTTAATTTTGTTTATTTTACTGATTACTGACATTGAAAAATGTTTGATCATTCGACGATTTGCAGGCTCTGCCTCAATTTTTAAAGGTTTGTGAAATACATGGTTTTCTTTTTTGTCGTTTTGTTTGTGCTTGGTTCTTTTTGAGGTTGAAAAGACATTTTTTAAGTCATCTAAGGGAGTTGAAAAAAATTACAACTGGTGTTTGAGGTTGAATGAGAATGCAGTATTTATTCGTGATGTAATAG
>JAQGAS010000328.1:0-60365 GCA_034686365.1 Pachymerium ferrugineum | reverse complement strand
GAGGGAGTGGGATTCGAACGCGCGTGGTTTAGAACTACTAGTTTGAGTGTCACTACACTTGAGCCACGGAGACATTGCTACAAGTTGATCTCAATTCCTATTGATATACCTACCAAAGACCCGAGTTAAATGAAAATTTACTAGGTGGCAGCACGCCACTTCCGGTCAAGTCACGTGACATAAATAAATTACACCTTAGCTACTCGCTGAATCGAACACGGGACCACCCACCTGAAAAGCAGACATTATAGCCACTAAGCCACTATTTTATCACATGTTACTGCCACTCTATAATATACTGATAAATATAACAAATTAAAAAATTGTTTCAAAAAAAAAAAATACTACAAAATAGTCTCATTTTTCTATTCCGAACCGAAAAATAGTTATACATAAATCTTATATATACCTAATTTAAAAAAAATTAAAATATACTCCTATCACAAGCACAAATAACAACAAGTAAGTATAAGTTTTTGCATCTCTGAAAATAAAAATTCGTCCGTAAAAATAATAGTACCGCGCAGAGATGGCTTTATTTAGTACCTCAAAAAAATATTATTTATATCTTAGATTATTATATCTTTTCTCACTACTAGCCGACCCGGATTGAGCGACTCTTACACGCAAGCGCAGTTCATTTCAATAAAATTTATTGCTCTAACTATTGTTTTTACTAACTGCCAATAGACGGCGTTCTATTTGCATTTTGTCAATGTGATATGCAATTGAATCATTTTCTTCAAAATTAATTTCTTTTTCAATGGACCCTTTAATTGTTTCAAATTTTTTACAAATCCATTTTATAACGGGATATATCTCATGTACGTTAATATAAAAAAAAAGTTTTTTAAATAATAATATAAGAGTAGATAGGCTAAACTCTTAATTCCGTTACAAACCCGAACCCGAGATCATCCACTAGAAAAAGCAGACGCCTAACCACTCGGCCACCACAAAGAAATGAAAATTTGTTTTATATAAAAATAATTTCAAAATAGTTTAAAAATAGCTATTACGGCACATGGGCCAAAACTATAAAACCTAAGTCCTTTTCCCCCTAAAATGAGAAGAATGAGAATTTATAAATCTGCATCATTTTTATCATTTATTGGCGTATTTTTAAGAAAGATGAATCTTGTAATAAACTAATAAACACGCAAATATGGCTCTGCTCACTTATGAATTTTATAATATATTAATCATGCAAATTCCCCTTACCATACAACCGATTACAATAGATTACGTATATTAGGCAGGTTATGTCCGCTGACCACACATTGATCCCAATACGGCCGACAATGATGCAGATAGATGGAAGGTGCAGTCCCTTATTGAAAAAAAATGTCTCAGTTATAATTCGGCTATAAAAGGTGTTGTGCAATCCATCTTTTTGTAGTACACTTGTTGGCTAACATATCTCCCTCCTAATTCCTAATCCATAACCATAGACTTACCATGCCACCATGGCGATGTACACTGAGCTGTCTTCTTCTCTACTCAACTCGACTTCTGCTATTGGCCAATTCGAATTACGTGACCACTTTCCTCGTTGAAGATTAGTTGCATTAGGCCGCTCAGAAGCAATGTCTTTCTGCATACGTCTATGCAAACCAGACCACACGATCACGCAGCTACCAATGGATTTCTTGTAAACGTGAAGACAACCTTTATGAATACGACAAACTTCTTCTGGACAACGGTTTTTCGCAATTTGCATTCCCTGTAAAATATTCATAAACAAAAACTTAAAAAAAAGGCTAATATTTTAATTTCTACTTACAGCTTCTACCGTAACTTTAATTGTAATCCTCTTGACGACTGATGGCTAACGTACAAACTCAGTTTCAACCACTTGCGGAAGAGTTAAAGGATAGAACTAACAGGAGATAGATTCATACGTAAACAAAACTTTCATTCGCAATTTACTTACACGTTTTATCGCTAGGGGATTCCTTAAGCTTTACCGCCTACTGGTGACAATCGCTGGAAGTTGTCGTCATCATTTATGACATGCTGGCCCTGGCACGGGAAAAGAGAAATAAAAAATTCAGGAATAAATGTTTTCAATCCATTGTTTAATTTATTTTTAGACTAAGCAATGTATTAAATATTTATTTACATCTCACATCATTAAATTTTCTAAATATGCAAGATTTTCTAAACTTTTATTTCTAACGCTAACCGGAAGTTGCTTCAAATTTTGCCTTTTCATCGATTTTGCTTGATCAAAATTTCAAACAAGGACATAAATCATGTTGGAAAAGTTATTCAAAAACAAACATTTGACAAATAGTTTTGATTTCCACGTAAGTTTTCATTAATAAAATGCCGTTATAAAACTACAAAACCAAAATAAAGCTAAATATAGCCATATAGATGACGTTAATTGATCACTTGAACATGTTTTATCATCGTAATAAGCCAAAACTCTAACTGGCGAACCAGCAGCATTTAACATGTTCAAAGCACCAACGAATATTAATGCGCCACTATTAGGCAAATCTCTAAGAATATTTAAATTATTCAAAATGTAAACGTCATTATCAGCTAATTCTTTCAAACATGGACGATTATAATTGCTGCCATCGACAGTCAATGTGTCAACACCAACGCCAACAACGGAACGGCTTATTAAATATTTGCACGCGTCTAAACTAAAACCTACAACCACAAATAAAAATTAATTTCAAATATTAAAATATCATTTGGCAGTTTAACCTGGGTAATTGGGCTTTTGATTATATGCATCCATTCCTAAATATTGTTCTATACTTGTATTCCATCTTACACTCCATCCAGAATCCATCACGACGACACTTCCCTTTTTAATAGTCCCATGTTTTCGTTCCCAATGTCTCAAATGTTGAATTTCAATTCCTTGACTCTCAGTTGTATGTAAAACGACAAGTGGCGCCACTAATCGCCTAGCGGTAATTTCATGTAACTTCCAATTAGCTTTATTTAATATAAAAGGTGCGGCTAAATGAGTTCCAGATGTTTCTAAACTGCAGAAGATTTGATCTAATAACCTAAAAAAAAAATCAATAAATAATCATTGTAATAAAAATTAATATAAAATTACCTGACATTGGTCACATTCTCAAACATAGATTGATTCATAAAACCAGATTGATTAAACATATATCTAGATCTGCTTAGAGATGGCATTTTAGGTGTAATTGGGTGTGATAAATCATAAACTTTAGCAGCAAATATTACTTGAATTGAAATTACAATCACAAATAACAACTTCATTTTAAATAAAAATCTGTTAAATAAACAAACAGAAGTCAAACTTATTCGCCTCATTGCGATTTTGAGTCACAACAATTTTTTTTTCTTGGCTCCAAACTTCTAAAATTAGAATTATAATCGACTGGATTAAGTCCAAAACGAAAGTACTTAAGTTAATTTTGGGTTAATGGAGGTAATTAGTCTCATTCAATGAATTTTAAAGAATCTTTACTGTTAATAGGATACAGAATCTGACCATAAATAAAACAAATTTTAATTCTAAAAGGTTAATATAAAAAAATTATTATTATTCATAGTAATGTAATAAGTTAATACTAAGAAAAATTATAATTAAAGAAGGTGAGACTTACAGAGAATGTGTTTGAAGGGAAGGTGCAAAGAAAAAGAAGTTTGTATTTTAAGAAGAGACTGAAGATGCAAGTTTATATTTAGATTTACTGGAATTTACAAGTGAAAAAAATGTGAACTACATAAAAAGGGGGTGATAAAAAGGGTTCGTTAATATCTCAATTTATTAGAATCAGATTAAACAAAATTAATTCCAAGTTTGAATCCAGTGTGAGAACTCAATTCAGATTTGAAAAGAACAACAGCTTCGTTATTTGAAGATACAATTTTAGTATTTGCTAATTCTTTAGAACAAAATCTACAATTCAAAACAAAAAAAATATTAAAAAATGTTAATAAACACTTACAAATAAATCTTCTTACTTATCCCCATTGTATAAATCATCTTTCCTTACTTCCACAAAATCCCATAAACATCGACCACTTTTTATTTGCCTCTCCTCCAAATCAAATTCCATGAAATTTAATTCAACTTTTTTCCCTAGTGGCGCCTATTGGAATTATATTTTTTATATTCTCTATAGATCAATACATTTGCAACAACTTACTGAAATGAGCCACACGCATTTACTATCAGACGGATAATTTTTCGGGTAATTTGGTGATGTAATTTCACCCGGTTCAGTTATATTTAACTTACAAGGATCAACAACTAGACAAAATAAAATCAATATTTTCTTTTGTGTATAGCAACAACGAAGGTTTTTGTTTTTTCTTTTACTTGGTGCAAACTCAAATTTATCTTGGCAACTGTCTCCGTAATAACCTGATGGACATCTGCAATTACATCTTTTATCACTGTAACCACCATTTAAACACTTGACTGTACCACATTCACCTAGAAACATCAGAAATAAAAACAAGTGAGAAATGTTTATATAAATAAACTTACCATTGCAATTATACATCAAATTAACCAACATGACGTCATAAAAACTCAATCTTTCTCTTTGTCCCATTTCAAAAGTTTTGAAAACATCTTTAGGGACGATCGTATTTTTTCCATTGATTGAAAAAGTCTAAAAATAGGAGAAAAAAATCTTTAAATTGAAAAATTAAATAATCAAATTATTATTTACATCAATTTCATAGTGCATTAAAGATGTAATGTCATAGGGAACTCCGTGATCATCAATATCAGTTTCAATATCAAAATTATACTTTTCAGCAATATCGATATTCTTCTCCAAGACAACAACATATTGATCTCTGTCTGGTCTTGACTGTTCGTGGTATAAGCCAATTGCATGGCCAATTTCATGCGCAACTGTTCCTCTCTGCAATAAAAAAATCCTTTCCTCATCAATCATCTCACAACTTTGACTTTTTATTTACATCTTCACATCCAACTCCGACTGAAACTGTTTGTCCATTCACCCAAGATGATCTTCCAACCGATGAATGGCAACTTGAATAAAAAAAAAAAAAATAAATAAATGAAACAGTTATCTTTGCCTCTTTAAAAATTCTTACCCATTAGTTGTCTTAAACACCAAATGTGGAGCTTTTATAGTGGAATTCAGTTCTTGGAATTTAAGACAAGTACTTCCAGCCCATAGGTTCATTCCATTTACAATTGTTCTCTTCAAGTTCTGTGCTGGGGAATTTAATTAAACGAGTAAAAAAAAAAAAAACTATACATTTCTACTTACCACTTTTATCTATTCTATATGGTACAACACCATCAGGCCAGAGAAATAATTTGTTGTCTTTGCCTTTTCTTTCAAACATAGACATTCCTAAGCATTCATGGTACAAAATTCCTCCCCAGAGGGACATCAACAAGAAAAGCGAACCCATTTTCCCACTGTCCAACATGGAAACACACACACACACATATGTATATATATATATCCAACTCAATGTTATTATTTGAACAGATGTTTCAAATTTGCTGACTCGTTCAAATTAGTTTTACATTCAAATTACAACAAAAAAGGAACTAAATTTAATTCATGGTAAAATACATTTTACACTAACACTGACTCACATTCATCAAATATTTCATTTACCCTGAGTTTTTTTTTTTCTTTAAAATTCTCTAGTACAAATTTTTCGATTTGACTAAACTGAAAAAATTCTATAAATTATTTTCCAAAATTATATACAAAAAAAGGAGACTAAACCCACAATAATAATTGAATATAAAAATTAAACAACACATTTCATATCCTAACACAATTAAAACAACTTGCAATAAATAACTAATTCTAATAGAAAATCAATTTTGTTTTAGGCCCACTTATGGACTATTATGAGCAGCACAAATAATAAAACCCTGTTTATAATAACGAGACAATTTTATCACATTTTTTTCCTTTGCCCAAATGAAAACACATAAAAAACTAACTAACAATTTAAAACTTTACCCACAATTCATCATCTAGAGCAAGATAGTTTTTTTTTTTTCTTCTCTCATATAAAAGTCATGTTTTAAACTAAGATTGTAATTTTGTTTAACATTAATTCTACATCCATTTGGTATAAAAGTTATTTGGAAGAAATTTGTGATAAAAATAGAAAGGGAGAAATTTTAAACATTTTTAGTCTTTTAAAGTCCAATGACAGGCCCCAAGGTGATCACAAAACCGGGCGATTTTCTTATTTGGGAAGAATAAATTATTTGGAATTGTAAACATACATGTAAATTGTCTATCCTTTCATCTATGTAAAGCAGCACGGAAAATGTCTAAACTTTGCCACGTTTTACTAAATGGAGAAACAAAAGAGGAGGGACGGCAAATATTTTTTAAAGGAGGAATTTGATTTGTGGTATTAGGTTTTTGTAAACGTAGCCCTTGTCATCATATATTGCTAATTTTATAAATTCTACAATCATTTTTAAAAAAGTATGTGGTTTTAATAACATTCCTAAACACCCCCACCCCATAACTTGTCCAGGCTCATTAATCGAATAGAAAAATTTCAATACGAGTTGAATAAAATGATTGACATTACAAGATTGGTTGCAAAATGAGCCACTTGCTCTCGAGTAGTTGAGCAAACTCAGAGTCAAAGAGAAGTGTAAACTTAAAAAAAGAATACTTCTCCTATTTGACACCAGGCGAACTGTTAATATGTGTCTGATTGCGGAAAACAGTACTCTGCAACATTTGTTTCCAACGTTCTTGACTCGTCTTTAACTTAGTTAACCAGGTTTGCTATTCAAATATTCAATTATTTTTTTTTTAATTATTTTTTTTAAATTATGCAAATTAAAAAATTACTTACTTTGACTTGTTCAGTTGTTGCTTGCAAGGTGTACACATTAACAATTTGTTGAAATCTGTTTAAGCAAACCAAAACAAACGCGTTGTCCAATTTGTTAACTAAAATTTGAAAAAAAATTTTTTTTATTAAAAAAATATTTCCATATATGCTAATAACGAGTAATGAACGTACTTGCAGCATCGTGTAAGCTGACATCATGTATGAAGAACCGGTCCAATGACAACGGTTGTTTATACACAATATAGCGCATGGATCCACCATCTAAACTGAAAGTGCTGCCACGGCTACAAGAACTCGGCCAATTTTCCGTGATGGAAGATTTCTAGCAAAATTAACGGCATTCTAAAGTTTTAAACGATTCAATCAGAAAATTGAATATTTACTTTTTTATGTAGACCTTTCTTCCTACGAGTAATGAGTACCATGTCATCAAATAATATGACATACATTTCACACGTTTTGCCGGAATCTTATAAAAAAAGAAAACAAATATAATATATAATATATAAATCAAATGTATACTGACCTAGCATCATCAGAGGACCTTCTAATATAATTTGTCTTCTAGGACTGACAATTAGTTTCTCACAAGGTTGTTTGCTTAGAGCACCTCGTAAGAACTAAATCAATAAGAAAATGAATGAATTAAAGAGCAAAATCCGATTGCTAAATATTTACATCGGGTATGAAGACCTTCGGATGCAATTCCATCACGGATGGCCAAGTTATGTTTTTCTGAATCTCCAATAAACGCTCGAAATTTTTCAACCATTTCATTTTGTCATCAAGTTCTCCTATACAAAACCAAAAATATTCATAAAATCCAATGACAAAATATTAGAAATCAAATTGTACTTAGAGAATTTTCTTCTGTTTCTAATATCTGTAAAATAACTTCTTTTTCTTGCGGAATATCAGTTCTTATTTCAATGTCTTTAAGAATGATGGGAATTTTCATAATATGTTGCACAGGAGCCACAAGCAAGTCAGTTAATTGCAATTTCTTGCATCGCGCATCTCTTTGGCACCACTATAATATTATTGATTAATATATAAAAATATATATATATATAAAATATTACCTTTTCAAATTCTACAAATTCCACTTGACGACGTAAAGTTTCTAAATAATTGAGTGCGTTGATATAATTCAAGGAATAACGGTGAAACGCTTGAGACACCGACATTGCTTTTGAGCTCTAGTGACCAAATTCAATTATTCATATACGAGTCAACACAAATAAAATAAAATAAAATAAAATAAAATAAAATAAAATAAAATAAAATAAAATAAAAACCTTTTGGAATAATTTGACTAAAAGTTCCGTAACTTGCAAGTCTCCGGACGTGGCCATGTCTTGTAATAACAAATTTATAAACTCTTTACAGAACGCGTACGTAACCTTCAATAAAAATTAGATAAACAACGAGCAATAAACTTTTCATTCTTATTCAATTCTTTATATCTTACACAACATAATTCATCAAGATTTCCAAAAAGAACTTCCGGTTCTGCAAACATGGCGTAACCCTCAACCTGAACTTTTTTCAACGGTTCCATGAACACCTGCACAAATAAAGAAAATAATCTTTTCTCCAATTTGAAATAAGCAACATCTTAGGCTTAAGAAAAAATCCATAATATGCGCAATGTGTTTGAACATCATTTTACACATCTTGAGATCAAAGAAAAAAAAATTATTGAAAATTTTCCATTTCATTTTGACATTTTATCAAATTTAAAAAAAAAAAAAAAAAAAAAAATCATTTTCAATTTTCTCCTCTCGAAAAACATTTCACTCATTTGAAAATCAATAAAGTTTGTAAAATGAGTTTTCAAGAATAATATTTAGAGTGGAATTTTAATTACAAGAGGTCAGAATAAAGATAATAAGGTTTTAATCGATGTGAACTTACATTTTTCAGCACCATCAGATGATCATAAAGGAACATGCACTCGGATTGAAATAAATCCCAAACGGCTTCTTTACGCTTCTGCTCGTTCCTAGGTAACATTGAGCCAAATTGATCTTTGTTGGGTGATCCAGGTGGGGTAGTTGAATTGGTAGTTGCCGAATTGGTAGTTGGTAATGTTGATATTAAAGTTGATAGATTTGGTAACGGTGGTTGATTAGGTTGACTGTTTTTACGCACTGGGCTTGATAATTCAGGTGATGGAATATGCACTTCGTAACAAGAGGCACGGTCTTCGAATGTTGTAATGAAATCATACCATTGCATTCCCTTGAACAAAATAAATGACAATAAATAATTTTTCTTTTTTCTACTTTCCCGCGGGACTTTGCTAATTCAATGACTTAGGAACAAGAAAATCAACTTAGCTTCTATTGATTAACAATTAAAACGACAAGCTGAACGAACTTTCATGTAAATAATACATTTAAATTAAATACCTTGTATTTGAAAAGTTGATCATCGCTGAAATCTGACGGTGTAATGGAACTGAGAACTTCTTCCAGACCGCACATGGATTCCGACTTGGTACGATTCGATCGATCAAACTGACAAACAAAATAAAAGATTCATCTTTTACAAACACTTTCAATGATTACAATCTTAAAATAAGCCCAAACTTAATTTACTTCAACGCCATCTACTGATAACACTTAAAAAACTATTTTTTTTTGCTTTAGCTTTTAATACTTCTTTTACTATAGATAACAAAATTCAAGTCGTAAAAGAAATTATGTCGTTTCAGCCAAGGAAAACTATAAAATGGTTGAGGTGGAAAAAGAAATTTCAAAGTGTATTCAATCATTTCTTATCAAACGAGCGAATAGATAAGTGGTAAAGAGGTATAAAAATGTTTATATTTAGTAGGCACTTACCAGTCGGAGGAAAGAAAAAGTGTTTTTGCCTTTCCTTGATGTATCTAGAAAGAAACAACAAGCTGAAAGCCAATAGGTTTAGCATTTTAGAAAATAAACAGTTATACAAAAAGCTACATGTAACACATTAAATATTCATGCACAGATGTTAGTGTTTCTACAATTAAATTAAATGAGAATAGTTTGTGACGTCATAGAAATATTTAAAAGATCAATATATCGCCAATTAGAATTTGTTTAGTGTATGCAACGTGCAAATGTAGTTAGCAAAGTGTGCAATAATTACCGTCAGAAACTGCTAAACTCGTAGTGGATCCGTCCAAGTCTGAAAAAAGAGAAGAACCTACACATGAATTGAAGTTAGAAATTCTAATTTGATCATTATCAATTAAAAATATTTACCCAGTAGGTTGTTCCTTTGAGTCAGCACTTTACTATAGACGAGGAGATCACCAGGACAAATTTGCATTGGTGGAATCACAACGATTGAACTTCTTCGAGCACTTCTTGTGCTGCCACTATCACTGCAATTCCTACCAATTAGAATAGAAAATTTATTACTCGCTTCACAAAAAGGGATTTGCCTTCAGGGAGTCGGTGCAATTTTGTGCTCACTCAGCTGTCACTCGCACAATCATTAACTTTACACATAACCAAGATTAGATGACGTCATCACACTTACCCAGAAGGCGGAGTTTGAGTGGCAGCTGCTTCTGTTTCTTCATTTGCACTGTCATAACCATCTGACAGTAACTAAAAAATAAAATAAAAAATAATTTATGTAAATTAAGTCGGTGTATTCATTACATCGTGTAAAATTTTGTGTACGCTCCAATAATTTTGGCTACTAAATTCCGGGTCATTTACTTGACATGATTAAAAGTTGCAAGATTTGAATTTTTAAAATGTTCAACGAAAAGACGTAGAAAATGTTATATATAAAATGTGGTTGACCAAATGGTAATTAAATAGGAGTGAGTGACAAAAGAGTAGAGAATAGAAACATTTTCCACATGTTAGCGATCGATACTAAACACCGAATGTTGTAATTCCACACCTTGGCTTCTGCACCGCTTTAATTATGCCACAAAGCAATACACGACCAATCCCAACTTTTGTTTGTATTTCAAACTTTTTTATTCAATTATTTAAAGAGTGTAAATTATTATGTGCGAAGATGAATTGCGGGTGTAACTCGTGGGAAAAGGGAGTAATTATCACTCGTTAAAGGAACATTTTTCATAATGACAAACTCGAAAGGAAAAATCAATTAATAAATTTTTTAAGTTTCTAAAAAATTTATTCACTTACTTTTGGAGGCACAAGGGCTCTTCGTCTTGCACTCAAAGATGCTGCTGAAGGACATTCTTGTTGCGTGTCATCTTCTTTGTCGTTGAGTAAATCGTCATCCAAAGACGACAACCTTCCAAATACTCCTCTACTTGAATCCTATAAAATAAAAATTTTATAAATAAAATAGAAAATTCTTGTAGAACAAACAGTTGAAAAGAAAAATATTGATATATTTGTGGTGGTGATTCGTAAATAGAGATTCGTCTCATGAGAGACTCAGTCGATCAATAGAATCGGCTTTGATAGCAAAAGAGAGAGAGAGAGAGCTAGTTTAGTGATCTCTCTTCAAATCCTTTTCTAATTCCAATACAAGTTCTATTTCTCAACTTGTCTAAGGGGTAATCGTCCCTACACAGTTGTAAACAGTCAACACCCTATTTTTAGTACTAATTTGCTCCGCGTTATAGTTCGTTTGTCCAATTTCACACTGACATTTGACACTTTCAATTAAAAACTTTTTTCATTTGGACAAAAGAGACATTCAAAACCGGAAGTGCCCTTTTATTTCACTCGAAATGAGTGATCAAATAACCTTATCTTTCTCTCTTAGCAAAGAAAAGATTGTAATGGCACTTGCCTTCTACAAGGTGTTAACGAGACATTTTTGTGTTTATAACCTGTTACACTTTAGAACAAATTATTTACTTCTTCCATCTTATTTCACTAATGACGAAGAAAAAAGTTTAAAAACGATAGTTGTGATTATAATGTTTGTTCATTTTTGATTTGATTCAAAAGTTTTGCGTAATCCTAAGCCAAGTACGTGAATAAAAATTTGCCTGCTCAGATAGTGGAGCCAAAATCGATACGGGGTGTTGGTGGGATGGCCTCACAAGACAAGAGAGGGAGGAGAGAAAACTCCTATGAAAACTCGACTTTTATTATCTTATTAACACACTATTTTCATAGAGAAAAATCCTGTAAATTGGAGGTCAAATATTTGATAAAGAATGTTGACTACAACATTCCACTCAATTTCAATTCCTTTCCTTTCGTATTAACTCGTCAAATTGGGCTAGAAACTTAATCGATACAATTTTATAATATTATAAAATTCTTATTCCTAAAATATCAATAAAATTTATCGATCCAATATTTAATAAGTCGATATTTTCAGTTGACGTAAACAACGTAAACAGAAGTCTTACTCAAATGTTTTTCTACAAAATTTTATACGACAATTTCCATATTGTAATAAAAGTGAATCACGTCAAGAACGAGAGTTTTCACAAATTGAACAATTTCTACTCGATAATCGCGAGTAAAATCTACTTTTATGACATTAACTACCTTACTATATCTGGCATTTCCAACCAGGTATAGATACATTTCAATTTCCGTACAAAAATGTGGTCAATAAGTTGACAAATTGAAATTCACCAACAATATTTCCAATTTGGCGACAACCTAAAACTTCAACTCCTTCAAAGAAATTTTTTTTTTTCTTTTAAGGCCATCTATCTTTACGTTCTCCTACAGTTTCGCCTCATTGGCTACGGTATTCTTATCTCAATCACATTTTTTTTTAAAAACGTTCAAGTTGTGTAATAAGATGAAGACAGCTGCGATTCGTAAAAATAAAAGTTGATCATTTTCAATTGAATATTTCATAAATGAAACTTAAAAACACTCAATTATTATAAAAGCCAACAAATCGATTTTCGTCATTTCTAATTTTCCTAAACAGTTTTGACTAAAAATTTAATCTACAAATTAAAGTTGATGTTCTTCCTTACATTAAACAGCAGGTGGTTATTTTACTGCTCAATTCTCTAAAAAAAAAAATAATGAAACACGTCTTTAAATATTGATTAAGACATGCCCGCATTGCTCACAAAAAAAAAGACAAAATCTAAGATTAAAATTAACATATTGGCACTTACTTTGTTTCCTAAAAAAAGTGATGACAGTTTCATTTAAGAAAGTTTCAACTTGTCATAAAAAGTTTTTAACTGAGAGAAAATGATGACAATTGCAATCCTATTGCAGCCAGACTAAATCCCTGCGACAATCAATTCAACTGAGTGTTAATAATCGTAGCCAAAACCAGGTTTAAGATAAATAATACCATTAACCTAAAGGAAGTTGAATTTGTGTACTCATAGAGAACGGAAAAGAAGACACGTGCTAAACTAATCTTGGTAAATGAATGGAAATGTTTTTTTCTTCTTATTTTCCAATTTAGTCAATTGAAATTGAAACCTTTTAAAAAAAAAAAATGTCGAAAACAGGAAATAAAGAGAACATGCTGTATCTATAGAAACCTATAAGAGCTAACACAAGAAATTTATTTTTTTTCTTTTCTTTTTTTCAATCTAAAATTGCGTAAACACATTAATAATTGAACACCTTTATCTTTATTAGATCCAAAGGTTTGTCAAAATAATTGAGTAGAAAATCGATCAAAAGAAAGCTCAGAAGAAAAGAAAAAAATAAATTACAATATCCAATCTATAAAATATATGTTAGAAATACCTCATCTTCGAGTACTACATCCTCACTGACATTCCTAACTATCTTAGGGCATGACCTTCTTGTTCTTCGACTAGGTTCAAAGGGCAGGCCCAATTCATAAAACTCATCGTCATCCTCCAATTCCAAAGTGAGGACAGGCACGGGGCTTCTACGGCCCTGAACTTGGGGCCGTGGTAATTCCATGTTGGCGGCATGAGGAGTTACTCCTCCAACAAGACAGACACACTTTAATGCCAAAAGTGCGGATACTCGCCTTTCTACATGCACAATTGACGTCAGATGACACTATCTACTATTATTCACAACTATTGCACGAATATTGCGCCACCTATTTTTCAACAAAATAACTACAAATACTACTATAACACTTTCCATGAATGAATGCCTAACTAACAACGCCATCTAGTGAGGAGAAATTAATTTAACAGTTAACTCTTATACGTCGTATTGTTACAACTACGTTAATAATTAACAGTTAACGCGTGGCCATGTTTTATATATTAACTAACTCGTGTCAAATTCAAAAAACGATCAAACAATGTTAGATAATCAATATTTCAAAGTATACCTACACGGTGCTGCCACCACTCGGTGAGTTTTCAAAATTATAATTCCAATTCTTTCCTACAGATGACAACTCAATTTAAAGAGAGAACTAGTGAAACTTATTGATCAATAAGAAACTCATTATTTTCAGCCCAACCAATTACACCCTCAAGTTACCTTTCATCTAATGGACTCAATACTAAATTAAGTTTTCGTTTTCTTATATACTACCACTACTCGAGTTTCAATTAATGATCCCATAGAGAAATGAATTGTACGTAAAATGAAAAACAAAGCGTAAATTTAGCTTTTGTGATCGGTGGCGATTAGAGTGTCACTTCATCCGTAATGTCCGACCTTTGGTCTTCAACAAGAGCAGCGGCTCAATTCCCAATCCACCTGAGCGTGCAACAGGTGGAATTACACGCAAAATGACCCGCACTAGGTTATTATCGATCATGTAAAATAAATGTTGCGCATCCTCTTTTCTTTGCTCGACAATTGAATAAATAAGAAAAAGAAAAATTTACCTCAGTTTGTACATTGGGAGATGGAAGATTTAGATATGGTCCACCGGCTCTGTTCGGTTGATCACACCTGTTTTGGACGACTAAACCTACAAAAAAAAAAAAAAAAAAATAAACAAAAGGTCACAACTAGTGTAGAGACGTTTTTTGGGTAAACATTATAAAAAGAAGTAACTCTAGAGACTATTGAAGAGTCCATTGTGAAAGATCCTTTTTTCGAAAAAAGAAATCCAATCACAATTCCAATCGTTTCTTGTCAATGAGAAAATGCACGTTTTGGTCCAACTCTATTCCAAATTCAATGATGGCATTTTTGTCAAGGTATGAGTGTCATTTCCATGACCCTGCATTTGCTAGGGAATTGAAACTATAAGGGGTTTGACAAGTGAAATGGAATTACCATTGGCTCATGATAGAACCATTCTAAATGAGTTTTCCTTGTATAAAACTGTCCCAACTCTTATTAGATTCCTCCGCAAATGGGAAATTGAATTTTTTGACAAAGTTTAATCAAATATATCGAATCAATTGGAATTTCTAATTGCATTCTTGTACATGTTCAAAGAAATGAAATAAAATTGTAACCTACCATTGACTGCAATAACCGGTAAATTTCTCATTCTCTACACTCTCAAAAGAATAGTGATTGATCGGGAAATTATTTTCTTATCTCCAAAATATTTGCATAGATTAGGTTGCCAAGCAGATTTAACCGGGTTATTTCTTAGTTAGAAATTAAATTGATAACCAAATTTTATCAACACGCAAATCATCGCTTTAAGTTCAGTTTCTTTTAATAAATAATTATATAAAACAAAATGAAATTGAAAAGTTTGCAATTCAATTTTCTTTCAACAAATTGGCAAACCATGAAAAAAAAACAAACTATATTTTCACATTAAGCAAATTTACACATTTTCTTTTCTTTTCTTAAAACGTCTAATTGAATTTAGTATTTGGTAGTTAAAAATAAGTGAAAATGGTTGCTTTCACTTGCTAAAATTACACGTTTCAAGTTGTAAATAAACTGTTGATGGATTAAAGAATAAAAATAACTAACACATTACCTACTTCTAATTAAGTCTTGCTCATCATCAAATATGACAGATTCCAAACTGCCAAAACAGGGCGAAGATTTTGAGTGAAGAAAAGCTGGTTTCATTCGAGCGGACATTTCTCTTTTTTTCAATTTCAACTTTGCTTACACCACTTCTTTTACTCCATCGTACGATACGAGAAGAGGTGCGCAATGGTATTAAAAAAAAGAATAAAACGTGATTTTGAAGAAATGTTTTGGCCCGACTTTGCGAATCTGCTGCCAAGTTACCCAACTATGACATAAAGGAAGTTGGTCGTTGCCAATAGAAACACACCCATATACCAATATCTATTTAAAGACTCGGTTTGTGCATAAATTTATTAACTCATTATTAAGGTGTTTTTCAATTGAAAAAGGGCATAAACCTTTGTTAACCCCATATTTCACTCGCTCAATTATAATTTGACGTCATGTTTTCCACCATCACCACCAGATTGTGTGCTTATGAATTTTCCACGGTAACTAAATCGATTAATAAACGGTCCGATGAATTTGTGCGAACCAAACAAAATTTTATAGACATTTTTATAAAACTGTCAAGATGGAATTTCTAATTTACTTAAATCACTACAATTCTTTTATTCATGAGTAATTAGTATTCCTAGCGACAAACTTCTTCACTAGATGGCACACGATGTAAAACAAACATTTCAAATTTGCCCCACAAACTTGTATTGCACTTTAAGATTCTCTTCAAAATGTTGGTCAATTCAATTTGATTGATACGTTAACCCCAAAATCATTTCTATTCGTGTCACGTAAAACAGACTGAAAGGAGAGATAAATATTGAGGAGTGAGCTAGCTCGATCAATCATAGTTACAAACATGAATCACACGGGCCACTTTTTTTTTTTTCTTCTTCTTCTTCTTTTCCCATGAATTGCTACTTCTTGAGCAAATATCAGATAAACCGTGTGACGAGGGACTTAGTCAAGCACGAGTAAAGTCTGACAAAGACACACAACGTGTTGAGAAGCAATCAAACTGCAACTGCAAACCTATCCCGAGGGTATATCATTAGTCAACGTTGCAACTTGCAATAGAAAATTTTCTTTTCTATACATTCCAAATAAATGATTGTCCATTTATGCAAAACGTGAAATATTTAGTGTGAGAGGCAAACACGTGTTGAAACATTCATCAAAGCGTTTCCTCAGGTGATCTAAACAAATGGACAACTTTGATATACCAGTCGATACTCTTGAAATTTCATTTTGTGGGTTTATTAAAAATTTACTAATGTAAATACGTCTCTTTCAATTTATACAACAAATCTTAAAGTTGATCTTTATTATTCAGTTGAGAAAAAAAAAAGAAATTCGTCCACACGAGTGGAAAAACAACAAAACTTTGCCAAAATGAGACAACTAAACTGGAAAAGCGCCAACCAACCAACCATCATTGATTTCACTATAACAAAGAGGAAAAATAATATAATATAATTCAATCTTCTTTACTGTCATATCTAATGAATAAAATTAAGAGAAAAACACACATTCCCTTTCAATTATCATAATTGCAACTTTCTCTTATAAGAAAACCCAACGAGCAAAATTCTTTTTAATAACAACTCCTGTCTCTTAAAACTTTCTTTTTAGTAAGATAAGAATTTTTCCCTGCAATTTCTTCCATTTGATGTTATCTCATGCGGATTAAAATAAAAGGTAAAATTCACCCCTTTCTTTACAAGACTGCTTTTTTTATCCAACAAAATAGATTTTATAAGCGACCTATCAACTTGAAAGTTGAATCTAAAAATAATACGTCTTTTCTGTGAATTAAATTACTCCGATGTAGTAGAGAAAAGCACTAAAGTTGTCTCGGGATTTCAAGATGGGGGCAAAAGAAATTTTCCCAAACTATTTTGTGGTGTCCTTGCAAATTTAAATGGATAAAAGAGGTGAAAGAAAAAAAAATTTTCACTTTTCTATGCAAATTTGACAGAAACGTTGTGGAAAAAAGTTTTTTTTATTATATAAACAATAGTTGGTGAAACGACACTATTTGTGTACGCAAATTTTTCGCCATCTTGCCAGAAATTGAATAACAGAAACTCAGTGACGGCTCACAACTACATCTTGTAAGAATTGGTATTCTTGGCCGAGAGCCACGTCACGAGAAAAAGTTGGTTTTTAAATGTAATAGAAAATTAAATGAAATTTTTATGTCACGTAATTAAAATTTCATATATTAATTTTACATTTTTCTAATTTAGTATTTTTTGAAGAATTAGAGATCAGTTTTAGTTGACAATCTCTTTAAAAGTTCTCATAATGGAAGTTTAATGGTGCAAACATTAGTGCAACTCATTTTTCTCTCTCTAAAGTAATTCAACCATGAGCTAATAACTGAATTTTTATTATACTCGATCATTGTGTGAAATCTAATATAGTCTTTCACGTACCTAAAAAACAGTAAAAACCTACTAATACGGTGTTGGTAACAAATCATAATTTTAAGTAGAGTGTATAATGTAATAGATGCACCACAACCCATTAAATGTAGCTACTTTATGGCATATTAAAAACAAAACTCCACCTGGTGGCAGCCAAACAAAATTCCATTTTACCATTTTGTTTTTTCTTTGATGGTTATATAATTTTATTGATTACTTTTCATTTATATAGTTATGTGACGTGTAGTCAACTTATTTCGAGTGAGTGGATTTTTTCCATGGAGGAAAAAAAAAATTATGATGGGGAAAAGCCCGTTGGGGGATTGGATGGTTTTTCTCGTGAATTTCAAATAATGGATATTAAAGCAGCTTGTTGTTGCCATTTCAAGGTGGTTCACAGTTTGTCGTGCAAATTGCTGTATATTTCAAACATGAAATATCATTACAAATAATGTTTAATTATCGAGCTAATTTGCAAATTCGTTATCGTTATAATTTGAGTCGCGGGTCAACGTGTCACTCAATTAGAAAGAGTGCTTCGTACACTTTTAGTACAATTATTACATATGCAAACCCATAATCAAATTTTATTCTTGGAAAAATATGAAAATTAAATGTTAACTTTTTAATTATCTGTTGATAAGATTGCAATTTATGAAGAAAGGTGTTTATGGGTTATTAGAGATAAATACAATTTTGTTGTTTAATCTATTTTTATACTCAACAAGGGTTGATTAAGGTTTCTTTAAATAGAGTTTGCAATTTTTTTTTTCCAAACTTTTTTCCTCCCCCACCAAATTAAACATTTTTTGTTGTTGTTAAGAGTTTTCCATTAGTAAACTTGTGTCCACTAAGTTTTTAAAAAAAATTTCCTTCAATTTAAACATTTGAATTAACATTTTAAACCCGTCAGCATATCATTAAGTATTAACAACATTTTTCAAAGAATATAAAATTAATTCAATTTCAAGTTGAATATATTCTAAAAGTTTAATAAAGGTCGGCCAAGATCAGCACTCACTGCTTCTTATCTCGGTAGAAACTGACCTTTACATAAATACATTAATTCCCAGCTGGTATTAATTGGAAAATTTTCATTCAACTTTAAGAAACAACTCCTTCCTTCTTTCTCTCTTTATGTGTAATTTTAGCTCATGAGCAAAATGATAAATAATGCCAGTGGCCACCACCTACACACAAATGTCAATAATTTAATGGCACTGCACATTTTTGAATAAAACAATTATTTATCACTAGTTGGAGACACTGTAACACAAGATTCAAGATATATGATTTTTCTTGTTGATGAAAATTTAATGAAAACGCATTAAAATTCTTAGCAGTTTCCGTAATGAGCAAACAAAATATTCATTTTATACAGAGATTGAAAATTAATTATTCATTTGCAAAGAATATATATACTTGTTGAAATGTAGGAAATGTATGAAATAGTGTGATTTAATTGAGTAGCGAGAGATGAAATAGATTTTTGGCTTTACATTTCTAATTTACACATTATGCATTTTTAATGAGTTTTAAGGCCGCGCAGCTTCTGCTTTTTTTCCTCATCGATTTCAGCTTTCACAACTCATTTATCATTCACAAAAACATCGAATGATACCATTTTTTTCTTCTTCTTTCCTCTCTTAAATAATTGAAAACAATCTTTCACCTTTTACTCTCGAAATAAATAAAATCAAATCCCAACTAAACGATCGTAAATTATCGTCCTGGAGAACCTAGACACTATAAATCTTGAAGACACGAAAGGCGTTGGCTGAGCAACTAAAATCCTGGCTAATTTTATAAATAATCTCATCACTTTTTCTTATTTTTAAAGATAATTACCAAACACTAATAATCTCACGTATCAATCTTAGAAGACAATTTCCGAATGCCATTAACTAGCGACCGGAAATATGGTCAAGTACTAACCTTTTTTAGGAGGGATCACGTGCACGCAATCTTTCCGCTTGATTATCTCTTAAGGATTATGTGATTCTTTTTATTAGCTTCAAACTTATTTTTCTAAATATGTTGTTGTGTCGCTCGGATTTCATCTCATCTCGACACGCGTCCAATTCTCAGATTTCACCACCTGTGACAGTTATTATGGTCACGGAGTGTTATTATGTTCCATGAATTGCTCGCAATAAAACCAACAGCAACGAGCCTCATTCTGAATGCATCAAAGCCCATTGCAGTGTATTTTTACTTCACACTGCCACATAAAAAGCTGAGCAAAAAGTAATTGCATACGTGGCTTTAGGGGTGTGGGATATTTCTTTTGAAATCCATCTTAATCCAATTAAGAGAGCGGGCTAATACAACTTCTTAACTTAATTCTTATTCTAAACTTAATCCTTTGACATTTAGCTGCTTTAAATCTCACCTATGCAAAGAGGAAAAAAGACTAAAATGCTTTCATGTGCCTGTGACTCAGCAACTCTTCAAATGGCTGAACATAAGAAAGCACTTGTACCTAAACACCACAAAGTACAAACAATAGGAAAATTTCCCAAACATTTTCTTTTTGCACACAAATTGAACGAAAATAATAAAAATAAGTCCATCATTACTAATAAACGATAAGTTCTCTTCACTTCTAATTTTAGCTTATCGAGCCACACTTGACTACAATCTGGTCTGCCTCGGGTTTTAGGCTGCGGGTTCAATTTAACTATTAATCAAAATGATAATTATTAATTTAAAACGATACAGCGAGACAACTCGATGTAATTAACTTTAATTAATTCTGTTAAGACATAAGATAAAACGTATTCCACATTTTTATACTATTTAATAATTTACAAGTTTCTCCTTTTATTTTATGTTTGCACGAGCTCAAAGTGGTACTTTCACCAGCGCGATATTGCACTCTCTTACTGCATCCACAATTAATATTAAAATTTTTATTATTTATCGCGCGTAAAACAAGATGCAACTTTGCTAATCAATACCTAAGGTAATGAATGGTACTTAACATACATTTTATGCTATTAACATTTCTTTTGTGTAAAATCATTTTGAATGCCAATACAAAGAAGTGGAGAGCTCTTACATTTGAAAGCTTGTCTCTTCAAAGTTTATTGCTTAACCAATAAAACTTTCAATTCCTATTTCTACAAATAAAATTTCTTTTCTTTTCTATAATTACTCTTGTTAACTCACCAATCAGATTGCAATGTTTTTCTCCTCTTTTTAATGAGGCACAGTCAAGTTTCAACCCCCGTCAGCCAATTATGTACATTTATTGTACACACTTAATCAAAATTAATAGAGAAAGGTTCGTTAGACAAAAAAAAAATTTAAAAAAAACCAAAACTTTTCCCTTCATATCATTGAAAATAGGGTACGAGCCAATTTATAAAATCAATATTTTCCCCCAACTTTTTTTCTTCTAGTCCAATGAACAAAAATGTAATTTCACCCTTAAACATTTGTCTATACCACTTACAACATATAAGCTCATTACCAATTTAGAGCAAAGAAAGGTAAAAAGTCAAGAACTGCAGAACTCCAACTGATGTTAAAGTTCACGTATTGATATGATTTCTCAAGTTTTAATGGCTTGTTGTGGTTTGCAATGGAAAAAAACGAATTGAAAATTTAATTAAAAAATTTTCTCATAAAAACCCACTCGAGAAGCCAAAAGCAATTGGAGCAAACGTTTGCCCACTTATTGCATCATTAATTACTCGTAGAATTAAGTTTTAGACTCGTTTTAATCCGGCTTACTCTCCACAGATGGAGTTTGATTTGTAGCTTTTAAAGTAGAATCACACGGTGATTTGAATAGCGGTGCTTACAAAGGCAGACTCAAATAAGAGGATGATTGGAAAACAAGATGTGCACAAATTTCTACCTGATCCAAAACAGCTTCATTTTGTGCTCGGCATTTCTTTGTACCTTTCGAGTGCTTCACTCAATCGTGTGATTCAATTTCATTTCATTTCCACACTTGCATTTACCGTGGTTCCACATGAAAGAAAATTCTCGCTATCGACATGTTTTTTTCATTTCGTGCTTCGATTAAAATCCTACCGCTTATTCTCACATTCTTTTTTATACATAACTTGATATATTATTCATCAACAAGTTTATATATATATAAAAAAAAAGCTGTGATTGCACAAAAGCCTAGTTAGTATTTACTCGGGATGGAAATATATGGAGGTAAAAAATGCATTACACCTGCTATTTCCGCTGAATCATTCCATTGACAGGATCTCGTCACTTCTCGTTCTCGCGAGATCCACTAAATTGCTCGTATTTTATCAAAGTCAAACACGTGTCTCGCGAGAGCGAGATAAGATCCCATGAATGTCCACTTTATTTTTGGCCGATTCGCTCGTGCGGTCATTTTCGCCAGTAAAAACAAACAATCATGAGCGAAATCACCTTTTTTGACACGAGTGAACTTTTCAGTGCTGAAATGGTGCGAATGATTTTTTTTTTACTTAAGTCACAACCCCATTTCAGCTGTGATAAGCCAAATTGAATAATATCGTTTCTCAATACAATATTCTAATGCAGTTAGTAATAAGATAAAGTATTAGTTTATAACTATTGACATTATACAAGTTTTGGAAATGGAATCTACACAATTTGCTAGTGCCAATCTAAACAAAGAGATGTCGGATTAGTCTACTCTTCACTATTAAACCAGTACGTAATCTGACACCACTGTCGAGTGATTGTCACTAGATATTGTCAAACCTGTCAAACACTTGCCCATATACGTGACATTCAAAGAAAGCGGATCCTCTTTTCAAGTGAGAAAGAATCATCTTAAAGAGAGATAGAAAAAAAAAATCCCATTTTCTTAGCGCAATAAAAGGTAGGCGCCATCTGATGTTGATGAGAAAAGTGTCAATTCCCTTTTTATTGATTAATTACCTATTTGTTGATTAAAAGCAATAAAAATCTTATGAAAATTTATGTTCTCAATACATTTAAATTACAACTCGTAGAGGCAATTGAACCTGATAAAAAGACCATATTTTCAATCCTAAAAGGTCGTTCATTCTGTTTTGTTAATTATATCATCATTTTTGACACATTTCCAAAATCTTATTCAATTAATTTCATATATTGATTTTCATGTTTAATTACAAATAAATTAACCATTTCATTGCGCATCTCTTATTCCCGAGGAACACAATAATATCAGAGAGATTTACTACAACTATCAACCCGAGGGATTTTCCTACAAAACGTGAAAACTTGCAAAGAAATTCAATACAAAAATCCCCTGTAACCAAAGACTTGAGGGAAAAGTAGAAACTCGTCAATTCACCTTCAAGAGGATCTTATACATATCTAAAAATCCTTTCTCACAAATCTCATTTTCGTTTCAATATCAAATACAAACGAAGACTCCATAACATCTTTTGCCCAATGTAAATATAGACTTATCTCTTCAAGAATGTACTTGCATTTCCTCAAATTTCAAATATAAAAGAAGAAGAGTAAATAAGTAGTGTGTTGAATTCTTATTAAGAGATTAAAGAGCAGATGGATCAATATTCGATTGAAGGAAACTTTGGAGAAAAGTTTTTCTCAGAGAGTATTTGTTAAAATTGTTTGACTTACCAGATGGCTCGGGTGAAACAGCGAGTAAATGCCGGTCATCAACAGTTCCTTGCCAAGAGTGTCTTCCATTAGTATACATACTATCCAAATAATAAGTAACAGCCAATCGATCTGTAAAAGGTGTTGAATCTTCCAATGAATCCGGTGCAGAATATGTTTGTTTCTTCATCAAATATTTTCTCCTCCTGTCAACAGCGCTTTTGGGTACAACTTTTGGTCCCTCTGGACTCGTCGTCGACGACGACGCTGTCGAAGCGAAGGAGCATCTCGTCTCGTCCATTGACATTTGTTGATGCATTAATCGTAATTTTGCTTTCCTGTCCAAAGACCCGTAAATACCGGACAAACAGCCGCTTGGGCCGGCCACGCTTTCGCTTCGTAATAAATGCGCTTTTCGTTTGGCTTTGTATTCGCTGATAGTTGGCATGGCTTCTTCGGATCCTCCTTCGATGACCGTATCGGTTGTCATTGTACTGTCGCAGCTGTCCGTCCGGACACTGTCCTGGCCTTTGCTCATCAGCTCTTTCCGCCATGGAGTTCTCGGACCCGGATCCAGACCGGGATCTTTACAAGGTTGCACCAACGTGTAGTCTCTTTATGTTGCACGTGCGAGTGTCACACACACACTTCTCATAATGGTGAGGCGCAGGCTGAAGAAAACATTTCTGGTTCAACGCATGCGTACTCTCTTTCGGTCAAGTCCATTTTAACCTGGTGGGGAAATATGAAATCAATGAAACCAACTTTTTACTGAATTATTATTATTACTATTAATAGAATTATTTCTACGCTCACCTATAAATCAATTAATTTTATAATAAAATTCTATTACATACAACTTTTTCTATAATAAACTTTTTTTTAATTAAAAGTCTCACAATGTTTATATAGGTCATGTTTTCACTACTTTTTATTGACAAGTAGTTTACCCGCAAGCTTTACAATGTTTTCACGTACAAAAATATCCTCACACTCGAACCTACTTTCAACTTGCGAGATAAGACCTACATCTTGCAGGATATTTCTATGTAAATTTTTCTCTATTTTTGTGCAAAGAAATCACCCGAGGACCTTTGGTGAAACAAGAAAATTTCTTTTTATCATCATCATGTAGGTTAGCTTTATCAACCCTGAAAAATTGATCATCTATAGCACTCAGTATTTGGTGACAGTTTTTGCTAACACGGCAACTCAAGGTATTACATATTTATGAATTAGGTGAAGCCTCGTATTAAAATTTCATAATGGCATTATCATAACAAATATTATTAGTGAAAAAATGAACTCACTCGTGTTGAATTATGGTGAACATGTGTTGGTTGAATTTTCATTGCGGTTTTCTATCGGATAAACGTGCAAAGGAACTTGTGGAATTCTTGACATTCTTTAACTCGGTTGTTTTGGTTTGGTGAATCTAAGGGAGCAACAACATTTCCTAAATTATAAGAGTAATTTTCTTGTCGCCTTTTATAGCAGTTGGGGCAATTTGACGCACTTTGAACACGTCTTGACTGCGAATGAAACAAGAAATAAACAATTCAACAAATTTAAGGCGGTTTAGTTTTTTTTTTCAATCTTTGATATGAAACCGTAAAAACAAGTTCATTTCTTCTTGTTCCAGAACTACTAGAAAGCACTTGCTAAATCCCCTACTAATGGCTACAAAGTCTTTTAAGAAATTGATTTTCTTTTTCCCTTAAGGAGAAATACTCTAGTACCAACGTCAATAACATCAGAGTTATTAAACTGCTTCATTACAATGACTCAAGTGCTGCATTAAATTCCTATCCCTACAGATTGGGTAATTATTATAAAATGCAAGGCTTGAAACCAAAGATGCGCACAAACAAAATTAAACGCTAGTAGTGCGCATTAGCCATTTTACTTCCAATACAACTTTTCAATATTTATGAAAAAGATGCGTTATAAAGTTGATAGTAGTTATTTAGAATTTAGTGTTGGTTTCACTGCATCTTCCTAATAAACAATGTGAAAAAACAACCAAATGACAATCTGAAATCATTTACTGTAAAAAAAAATGGAATGTCCTTTCACGACCTCTTTTTACAGATTATTTATGTGGCACATTAATTTAATATATCTATCGCCCTTAAAGCTGACAAATTACGACCCTCTTTAACTCGATCCACTTCCATCACTCTCTTAGCTTTACCTTTTTCTTTTTGCACCAAGTCAGCATCAAACTTGTAATAAACAGTTTAACGCTCTGCTGAGTTTCACCATCAATGTATGAAAAGCTGACGATGCAACCGTTTGCTAAGAGAAAGTAATGAAAAAAAAAATTTCACAAATGTAAATGTCAAGTGATAAATCGATTTTTCACATTACCTGGTTAAATTTCTTATATACATGAATTTCAATAGTTATACATTTTCATAGTATTAAACCCAAATTGTATTGCTTCAATTTAATACATCTTGTTCCCCTTTTCTTCTTGTTCATCCGTTGGGAATAAGTAAATCCAACCTACATGAAAAGACACTTGGAAAAATTTAAATTTTTTATCAACTTTTTTTGAAAGGTACTTTTCAAAATTTAAAATTAAACAGATGGTAATCTTTTTGTTACTTTGTATATTTCATGTCTACGTCAACAGTAACTTAGATGTAATGTAAGAAATAGCAACTGAGCACATTTCATTCCTTCTTTCCAACTATCCAACTCTATAATATCCCAAAAGACAGCACAGAAATTAGAAGGGGCAGAAAAAAGAGTTAACATAAACCTTTCTCTTGTAAAATGCAAAGAAACAACAAATACTGCATAAAGTGAACACCATTTTAACACTTCACTTTAATTTAGATAAAATTTTCATTCGTCAAATATTGAAAAATTTAAGCCTATACAGATAGTATAGAAAAATGACTCGGTGCAGGAAATACGCATTTGACATAACATTGCTAAGTTGCAGTAGCCATTTTGAAATAAGTTGATCACATATTGCCAGTATTTAATTACGTCGAAGACTCGACAGGAGATATTCAATGCGACAGGCCAAAATATTATTTAAGAAACGTAAAAGTTATAAATACCGTATAAACTGTGTGTACGCATCCTTCAAAATATCAAAATGTATTTCAACTTGTGATATTTTAACCTTTAAAAGAAAATATAAAATTTCAAAGAAAATGTTGTAAATATTTAAAAAGGTGGTAAATATACTTATCAATATTATTTCCAATAGCCAGAACAAAAAAAAAAAACCAATTTCTTCATGTGCCGATTTGAACTGAAAAGAGAGAAAATTATTTTGCTTAGTTAACGCAAATTAAAAACCCCCATTCACTTTCTTTCCTTATTTTTTATTCATGGACTCAACTGGTGATTGACTTACAAACAAATCGTGCGAGTAACGTGACAACATGAGTAGGGGGGAAAAGGAAAAATCTAAGTCTTTTTAAGGGGTAATCCATGCATAGAAAAGCTGTAAGCAAACAGTCTGACAACAGTTAGAGTGGGAAAACGATTTTTAAAGGAGAACGGTATTTTTAAATTTTCTTTTTTTTCGTAAAAATAATATTTTTAGTGTGGTTTACATTAAATGGAATTTTGGTAAAGTGTTTTTCTGTTTTGCGTGAATAAATGCACATATGGCTGTGACAAGATAAATGCTAAAAGACCTGTCAAACGTCAGAAAAATGAAATGTGTTGAAGAACTGGTATGAAATCTTGTGCCTGCTTCAATGAACCCACATCTGAGTTGGTTGGTTACTGGATTTACTCAGTAAAAACCAATTATTGGATTTCATTTTCTTCTTAATATTTAAAAAAAGATTCATTTCATTTTCTTACGGTTGGCTAAGTCGAACAATTTTCATGGATTTACATCATTTTATCATTTTATTAACTTACTCGAGATTTATTTAATAACCGAACAAAAACCTAAAAAATCCAAAGGTATTTACGACTTACTTACCGATGTTTTCCTCGTCCGCAATTTTTTTACGAGCGCTCCATCTTAGTTTAAAATCAATATTAAAATACTTGGAATGTATATCAAAATACAAATGTTTTTACATCCTGAGGGACTATTAGTTTAACACTAATATTTTTGTTTGGTGGGGCGGGAAAATAAGTCGGCGCCAAACAAAACCGAATGACTCAAAATAGAATTTAATTATATAGCGGTCCTCTTGGATGGGCAATTCGATGAAATAACTATTCTGAGCTATGTAATTTCCTTGGTTTTTGTTGTTTTCAAAGTGTTTTCTCAATAAGCAGCGGCACCACGAATCGCCATGTTTAATAACAAAATGGCCGCTCATGGCTTTTGAGTACGCCGTAAAATGTATAAATATTTTTATTTTTTTAAGTTTTTAATTATTAAACACGTAAAATGTAAATATTGGCTTAGATTTTATAGTATCTGCCTCAATAGTTTTATTTAAATTAACGCTAGGTTTGTGTTATAACGTTTCGAATGACATCTGGCGGCGAATTGTAAAATCATTTTACATTGTAGAGACGTTTCGTTTAAAATTTCTTCAATTAAAACACACCATTGAATAATTTATCAAAGTGGATGGACACACTCTGCATTTCATCCAATTTCCCATTAGAGAATTGTATGTCGGGGTTACATACACTTAATAAATGAAAGTTGCCCCTTTGTCAAGTTGTGTACCTCCTCCAACCCAATTAATTCTCCCAGCCACTTTCCACCTAATTGACAAGAAAACACAGCACAATAACTCCTTATAAGATTTATAAACAACATCTCCGAAAAAACATGTTGGCAAATAAAAATTCTCTCGAGACCATGATTTTTAGAGATTAAATAAAAGAAAACTATTTGAAAAAATTTCTTCTCTACAAATAGGAAAAATTGCAGCTGGAGGAATGTGTATGGAACAGGTGTTATTCAGTAGCACACTGAATAGAAACTAATTCACGCATCTTTCTTACAGCTGCTGGCAAAGTGTGATGACAGCTTTAAGCATCCTTTTCATTTAGAACCAACCAACCAAATGGAAAATTGAATAAATATTTGAATAAGATTTTGTAAATTTTTGACGAATGATGAAGAAAGAAAATATCTGTAAAAATATTCCCATTCAATAATCAATAAAATAATTTCATTCTATTAACTTTAATTGACAATTAAAAAATGACAAATTTTGGCACATTTTCATTAAAGACTAATTTACATTTTTAGAAAAGTTTTTTCAGTTGAAAAATTAACCTCACAAAAGTTTGTGTGTAATGAGATTTCTTTAGCTTTTTCTTTCTTGGCAATGTTCCCAATACAAGAAAATTCATTCCACCTTTTTATCAGCTACACCACATGTCAGGAGGTAACAGGAGTCATAAAATTGCAGTTTAAGTAATGAGTTGCATGCAACTTTGTTTATCTTTTGGTTTAGAGAAAAAGAAAATAAATTCTAAACGTACTTGTACTTATTAATTCATGTCAAATTCAATGAACAGTGCAAAAAGAAAACTCACCAAAAGCTTTTCTTCCACTTTGTCTTTATATTTACATAGGTAAGTAAATAAATTTCAAGAATTCTCACAAAATATATTGTCTTGAAGAATTTTTGGCCAATTTCATTTATGTATTTTCATGATTGACACCTACAATAAAAAAAAAAAAAAATTTCTATAAATTATTAAGCAAAATCTGTCACATTTCTTTACTTTTGGCAGTTTGATTCGCAGTGTGGTTTGTTAAAAATATTCTCCGATGTTTATTTAGCTCTTGAATCGCAGGTTGAAACTTGTATTTGATTTTTATCAATCTGAACTTGAAGTTCACCAGAGCCTACAGCTCTCTCTCTCTCTCTCTTCTCTGCAAGTTGCATTTTTGCAGCTGTCAAAACATGTCAGAACATTAAAAAAATTCTAAAAAAATAAAAACTCTAACTGTGATGAAGGAATATTTATGAAAAGATAGAAAACTTTTTTTTAACCTATAATAACATCTCAATTTAAGTCCATCAAAAAAATTTCTTTTCCTCTTTTCTTTAAATCCATTATGTTACCATGGAAATAAATTGGCTTAACTCCTGTTGTTTGGTACATCATCAAAAGCAGTCCTTGAAAAATCTAAAGAAGAAAAATCAGTACACATGAGTTTGCACTTCAGCCACCAGGTGTCACTCATAATTGGATAAAAGATGATACTAATAAATGAAAAAGAGGTCATTGAATTAAAATTTACTGTTTTATATCTTCTTTCTTATTGATTTATTACAAAATGTAGTAGTGTGCAGTGTCTCTTTAATCGTATGTCATTAACACATGAAAATCCTGAGATTTATTCTGCAAATATAAATTACCCATCAAATGACAATTGTCAAAAACATAATAAAATATTAAGTAGTAAAATTTAACTATAAAATTATTTTCTCACCAGCCAAGATGGAATAAAATTTCCAAACATTCTATCGACGAGGACAATAAAAAAAACAGCAACTAAGGGCAGTTACTTCATTTAATACTTTTTTAAAAATGAGGAAATAAAGGCAAGACGGTGCCTTTTTTTTTATTGCGGCATTGACGGAAATATTGTTGAATGACGTTTTCAAAAAAAAATGTGGAGAGGTGGAGAATAGAAAAAGTTAATGGTCTCAATTCTTGTTTTTGTGGATTTAACCTTCGAATCGTAAAAAAGTTAAGGTAAGAAGACCCGTTTTTTCCAATTATTTTATAAATAGCAATCAGGATATATAATACGTTTCATAGTTATATTATATTTTAGCGGCATCTAGTGTTAAACAAAATAACTTAATTAATTTTGACACATTATAAAAAGTAGTTAGTCTCTCATTATGATAGCATTAATCTCATTTAGAGTATATTTATAATGTACATCAAGTACCTTGTGAAAATTATACCATTATATGTGTCTGATGGCAAAACTAAAAACACTTAATTTTACTGTAAAAAGTATAACTAAAACCATTGATATTCTTTGTAAAAGTAATGTAATATTTCAAATAATATGAAAATGAAACGTTTATTAGGACATCATTTATTGAATGAAATATAATATACATATATTTCATATGATTTTTAATCATCTTTATGATTTTTAATAAAACGTCGGAATACCAACTGAACTCTGAACGCATACTCAAACATTTTGTTGGAAAATTTATAATCAATTTCACGATTTTCTAATTTCGTTTTAGTGCAAGGTGTGTAAAACAACTTATTCAACGAATCGCCATCTTCATCCATCTCTTTTGTCTACATATAATCAAAGATTAAAAATTAAAAATTAAAATTTACACTAAACAAATTCTTACCAATTCATAGGCTTTTGGTTCAGTCGTTTTCTCATTAAACACATCAGCATATTTTTGCATTTTTTTCATACCGTGTATACACGACTTAACGTGATCTAATTCTCTCCACGTTTCATTTTTCTCACCAAATTCCTTGGCCAACCAAATTGCTTCAGTTAAATTCGTTCTTTTCACGAGAATCTCCAAAACATTCTTATCTAAAGTAATTTCTTTGGGCGCCGCACTGCCCGCTAAATTGACTGTAAAAGCAGCAAAAACTGCACAAAAAACTATTGCCACTACTTTCATTTTCATTTGGGAATGTTCTTTCGCTCTTTGTCGCGCTAATTTAAATACGTTTTACTAGATGAGGAAATAAAGTCAAGATAATTATCTTTTTTATTGTCACATTCGCGGAAATATTGTTGATTGACATTTTCATAAAGAAATGTGCAGAGGTGGAGAATGAAAAGCGAAATATGGTCTAATTACTTGTTATTCTGCATTCTGCTTTTAACCTTCAAACTAATATTATATAAAGGTACGAAAAAATACCTTTTTTCAATTAATTAAGAAAATTTTTCACCTACACTTTTCAATTATTGTATAAAGGTAAGAAAAATCTTTTTTCAATTAATTCAAGAAATATAATATGTTTATAGTGTTTATAAGTTGTTAAGGAAAAAAAAAAAGTGTTTGCAAAATTTTAGTTTGTAAACAAATTGAAAGAGGAAAGGAAAATATTATATTTTATAGTTTTTGTGATTGGTGACAGTCGTATTGTCGTATATATTTTCAACAGATTTCACTAAATAAAAGTTTTATAACTAAAAGAAATTCGTGTCATCATTTTGTGTATTGAAATAAATAATAATAATCATTAATTTATGTAAAGTACTGTGTGTTGTTATTACTGGTGACAGTAATAACTTTGCAGTGAAGGAGTTGTTTGTCATTTTCCTTAACTCATTACATTTTGTTTGTTACGCACTAATGTCAATCTAACTAGGCGCATTACATCTGTAATAAAACGTCCGCTAAAAACGAGCATACATGACGTCATGATAGTGCGAAAAAACGTTGCAAAAATTATGCAGAAACGTGCGAGTAATTGACCAGTTGTATACAAAACATTTAAGTGAGGACCTCTAGTGCTACATAGAATAACTAAACTCTAAATGAGATAAAAACGTTTAATTATGAGGAAAGAAATTTTTGAAAATTTCAACAGGAAAAAATCATGAGGAAAAATAACAAATAGAAAACACGTGAGCGGCAATGACAATGAAATTGCATTAAACTCTTTTTTTTTCCTTTAAATAATATGAATTATTATAAATTTTTGACAAATAGCAATTTCATTTCCTGTTAGAAAAAAAAAACCTCAACTTTAACTGCACAATATTTTTTCTCAATATCATACTCTGGGCTATATATAATTCATAAAGCACATTTAATGGTTTTAACGAAATAAAGGAAATAAGTTGATTTATATATAAACCATTATGGCCACTGACATGCGCAAACGATTCATTTGTTTGCGTAACAATTAAACAAATAGAGCGACACCAGTGGATATAAAATTGTTAATCTATCAAGTTTGAGATTAAAAAACTCGTTTTAGCCCCCCATAGATAAGAAAATCGGGGCTACCCCATAACACAGATTTTTTAGCAACAAAAAACAAGTTGGTCATAATTACATCCTTAGCAACTGAGAAATCAATAAGTTGAAATGCCCACTGGATATTTATCACGACCAATAATTGGTAGATCAACTTAAGATAACACGTTGTGTATAGAAACGTTTAATGCAAACGGATGTGGGCATTTGGTTCAATAACGAGTGCACAGCACACACTGCTATACTATAGTTGCAATATGTTGTAAAGGTAAGAACATTTCTTAAATCAAGTGGGTGATTTTAAAAAAAATGGTTATTTCTGCTGGTATACCAAATACTCCAACATGGACTTCACTAATGGAAAGTAATATTACTACTCGTTCAAATTATGTTATAAGACATGAAAAAGGAAGACCAAGAACAAGAGCAGGTTTGTCATTTCTATTATTAGTGTTTGGATAAATTTGTTGAAATTTTAAATATATACATAGAAGCTCATGCAAGATCAATAGATATGAATAGGTCAACGAGCACAGAAGCAACTCGCAAAGTATTTGTACAATTTTGCAATAATACCACTTTACTTGGATTGTCACATTTCCTTAAAAGCAAAAATTTGTTATGGCTTATTGCGTGGCTAATTTGTGCTGCTATTGGAATTGCCCAGTCGTGGGGTGCGGGACAAGATTTAGTCAAGTATATTTCATTCAATTATAATTCGTCTTATTAATTATTCAAAATGAAATTTCTCATTTTTTAGTAATACAGGAACGCAAAAAATAAGCATCTCCAGTCTTACAAAGTTGAAATTTCCGTCAGTTACAATGTGCTCTTACAATTTATTACCAGAAAATTTTTCAAAAATCGACGGATATAATTACACGCGTTTGAATAGTGACGAGTTGTGTGATTTAACTGCGGATGAGCAGGATGAATATGTAATTGAAAAAGAAAAATTTGATGTGGAAAAATTCAATTTTTACGTAATTTCAGGATAACTTTATTCGCAAACAAGATGACATCTTATTGAATTTTTACCGCTACAATCTAAGTGAAAGCACTAGATTTAAATACAGCTCCAATGTAACAGCTATGGTGCGCAGTTGCATTTACAACGAAACAGCATGCAACTTGTAAAACCTTTCTTCAAAACACACTAATATAAAAGTTTAAAAAAAATTCCTACTTTCAGATCTGACCCCAATTTATTCTTTTATTTTAATAACCCATTTTATGGAAATTGTGTGACGTTTAACCCTGGTTTTATGCCTAACACATCCCAAGAGGGAGATCTGTACACAAGTAATTCTTAAAAAGCATATCGTCATGCCGTTCACTCTAAACTTACAACTTACAATTTTAGTTTTTGAACTTACCTTTTATATTTCCTTGACAGAACTACTCATGAATATTAGAGTAGACACATCAGGATGGCTCAGAATTGGATCTGGAGCCCCAAAAATTGGTCTTCTTTTTCATACAGCAGGAACTGCACCCGTTTTGGAATCACCTAGTGTTAATGACTTACGACCTGGCGATAATTCTGAATATACATTAAGATTGGTATTACAATACTTAAATAAATAGTTTATTTTACTTTTATTTCCTCTTATTTTTGCTAAGAACGAAATTAATTTCGACCCGAATTTGTCGAGCGGTTGTCGTAATAGGAACGACCCGGATGTTAGAAAACAAAGTTTGTACTATTCCGAAAAAACACCCTACAGGTATTCCATCGACGTAAGTAGTATAAAAGAAAACTTTTTAATCTCCGATGATGAGATATTTCATTTAAGGCTTGCATGAAAACGTGTTACCAAAAAGTTGCTATGAAAAAATGTCACAAGATAGATCCAATTGTGCCAGTTCAGCCAAATGAAAAAGGAATAGTAAAGACCCACGTTCCACCCGTCAGTAAGTTACCAGAAATTGTTATTATTTGAAATAATAAGAAGCCTTACTTTAAGATTGTGCTGAACATGACGAAGGTTTGAGTATGGAAAAGTGCGGTTGTCCATTACCTTGCAAGTAAGATTAAATCCCATAGTATCCTTCCGCTGTTAAAAAATAGTCCGCATCGTTATCTCATAATACGTCCATTTGTAGATATCTTCAATATTCTGTCAATCCTGATACAACTACATTAAATAACGTAAATTTTCTTACCTTTACTTCATAAAACAAATTTAAATAAAATTATTTGTAGGTATGTAACAAGCAAAATGGAACTAACAAGGCGTAAGTTAGCTACACTTGATTATCTATCAATTACATTAATAATTATTATTTTAAGACATATGGTCAGATTCAGCGTAAACTTTCTAACCAATATAGTTGAATCAGTGACTGAAGTTCAGGAATATTCTGTAACTTTAATTTATCTCACTACATTTAAACAAGAAATTATCATTTTTCAATTTTTAGTTACCTCAATTTTTTGGAATTTTGGGTGGCAATTTAAGTCTCTGGATTGGTTTCTGCATCATTTCCTTTCTAGAACTCGTAGAACTTGTTTGGCAGTTAATTAAAATCTGGATATTTCCCAAGAAAGCTGCAAAAATTCTGTCACGGTCTGACGACATCCCAAGTTTCAAATCGATGATTCCAAAAGTGGGTCATGTTTTTAACCATCTTAGAAAATAAAAAGAAAAATTATTCACACAATTGATTTTCAATCCGTACCTTATTAACAGTTCTTTGCACTTAGAAAGGTCAACTCAGCTCCAATCTAAAAAATTTGTATTTAAAAACGGAAGTTTGAAAAATGAAAAAAAAAAGTTGTTTTCTTTAATTATTAACAAAATAAAAATAGGCGTGAGTTACAAAATTTTTGGTTTAGGGCAGGAGTGATCTTTTAGTGGTTTGTGCATTTAATAATGTATTGATTATATTTGTATTTAAACAAAAAAGTGTGACTCTACTAATAAAAATGTCTAAACGTTTGACAAAGAGCTCCTTCAGTTTTTATTTGTAAAATATAAAAAAAATTGACAGTTCAATTTCTTTACAAATAAAAAGCAAACAGCTCCAAGTGTTTACTAGACTAAACTCATTGAATAATATAAAAATTTGTTTTAACCCTGCTTATGGGATCACAATAAGTAATTACAGCTTATATAATTACAATTTAAGTTACTATAAGTATAATTGGAATTCATTACATGTAAAATTCAAGTTCAAAAATTTTTAAAAAAAATTATTGCTTCCATTGACACGAAACAATTTTTCAGGTATCAAAAACAAAAATCACTCAAACTGACTATTCCATTTTTAAAAAAATCATTCCATAAATCACTATATGTTTAAAAGTCTTTAAAATGTTATAAAAAAATGTTTGGAATGTAAAAATGATGCAGGTATAGTTTTTTTTTTTTTTTTAAATTTTCTTCAAAATGCGTTTGGCAGCCTTAATCAAAGGCACGATGGTGGTCAATTCTTCAGATTTATTCAAAAATGGATGTTGAAGTAACTGCTGAGCAGTTGCTCTTTTCTCAACATCAACTTCCAAACATTTGCTAAGGAAATCGAGGAACTCTGCCGACAGTTTATTCGTATCTTTAATTTCCGGTTTGCCATTCGATGCGATTAAATAAAGTGCACGAATTGGTGTTTCGTTTAAATATGGTGGTTCACCTTCGACCATTTCAATCGCCATAATTCCAAGACTCCAAATATCAACCTAAAAAAAAAAAAAAAAAAATAATAAAAATTGTAATTTTCTTATTATTCAATTTTTATTAAACCTCATTGCCATATTGTTTCCTCGTCACAACTTCAGGCGCCATCCAGTATGGTGTACCAACCATTGTAACTCGTTTATTTTCCTCCTGAGTAAGTTGGGCACAAAATCCAAAATCGGTCACTTTAACGATACCATTCATACTTAATAAAATATTATCGCTTTTTATATCTCGATGTATGATCCCTTTCGAATGGAGAAATTCAATTCCTTGCAACACTTCACGCATAACAGCAGCAATTTGTCCTTCCCGCATGATCGTCTCTGTGACCACATCGGTGAGTGGACCACCTACCAATATAATTAAGAATCAATCAAAGAGTTCAGTGAATAAGATAAATTAATTAACCTTCTAAATACTCCATGACAACCCACAAATGGTTATCGTCTAAATGAGCATTTAAAAAGTTGACTAAATTTGGGTGGCGATTTTCACGCATCACAAGAATTTCTGTGATAATTAATTCCTTTTTCGGTTGTTTGGCTAAATCCATTGTTTTAATTGCAACTTTTTCATTCGTTTCACGATCAATTGCGATATAAACTGTACCAGATGCACTGCAAATACAATTTCATTTTAATTTTCTCTACGAATTTCGAATTTTTATTTATTTTTTTACCCCGAACCGATCTCTTTTTGCCGTTCGTACCGTTCGTTTGGGTTACCAGGTGTAACGATTTTATCTAATAAAATAAAATTTTGTTTTATAAACCATCAATTTTTTTAATAAAAATTGATATTTTTAATTTACTCAGCATTTCCATCACTTCTTCTTCGCTCATTTTCTGATTTGTTTTTTGACAGCGACGCATTACTGGTGTTTCACCTTTTGCTTTGATCACCGCTTCTGTGTGTTTTGAATTGTTCACCTTTAAATTTAAAAACAAAAGTTAATTTATTGATTCAATGTTTAAAATGAATTTTATAAACCTGTGAATTCTCTCCACTTTCAACACCGGAAGAACTACGACTCGCATCTTCAGCACTTGAATTAAGCAAATCCTCTGACCGGGCCGAATTTCGTGATTTTTCACTTCCAGTTTCCGAATCGGTTGCAACAACTTTCTCATCGGAATTTTGTCTATCGAAACCACTTGGAAGACATTTGTCCAATTCGGCACTTTCTTGAGCTAATGTTTCTTTGGTCGTTAGAACTTTTATTGTATTCGGATTTTTCTTTATTGACTGCGTGTAAAACTTTAATGCGCATAACACTGCGTCTGGATTTTGACTTTGTTCAATTTTCCTGATAATAAAAAGAGAAGATCAAAGACGAGTTCACATAAAAGGAAACTTGCTACACTAATTACGTGATATTGGAAGCCTGTAAAAGCCTTTGCCATGGTTGGGGTAACCCCTCAAATTCACCGGTATGTGGATCGAACCCAACATGAATTTTATGCTCTACACCAAATGGAGCACCAATTTCCGACGGTCCTTCAGTGAAATGATTCGTCTGTCGATTCTTCGCTTTTTTTCGTTTGAATACTTTTAAAATGGACGCCATTTTTTATTCTTTTTTAAAATTCAACTTGAAATTCTAGAAAAATAAAAATATTTAACAGATTAAGAGAGCAAAAATAAATAAATCTTTCAAGTAGCAACAGATGCCACTTTTCCCCTCCAATTTAGATAACTTAACCTTAAATATTTACTCACAACTCAATTTCCTTTTCCGCAAAGGAAAACTATTAAAATTAGCTTTATTTAAAATGAAATAAAAAAAAACACATAAAAAACTGTATTATATTCTCATCGAGTTCAGGGAATTTCTACTCAATTCCCTGACTTAATAGTTACGTCTTTATTTATTTTTTTTGCACAAATATTTCGTATCAGATGAATGTAACATTAACCTCTTATCAAACAACAACACATTCTTTTTTTTGTTTTCGTAAAAAGATGCAAAAAATGAATGCTTTCCCCGAATGAAATTACTTAAAATTTAATTTAACTATTTTAAATTACGTTACTCAATAGCGGATATTAATAATTTCTCATCGTTTTTTAAAGAACGAGTTGGAAAATTAGTCATAGGTGACTCCCTTGGATTGAATAAGGCGGAGTTATTTCTTTGAGAGAAATCTATTCATCGTTGGGATACAATTTTGATGGAGAATTGTTTATTACTTACCGGTAATAGATCGGTGTTGAATATAGGGGAATAGACATGATCGTCATCGCCCAAACCACCTGCGATGTTGCTCGCCGCCGGAAAGAAAGCGTGAAAAGAAATGAGCAGTTGGTTGTTTATTTCGCCACTAGGATAGTTTAAGTGTTTCGTTACGTAATTTAGCCTAGTTTTCTTGTTTAAATATTAATGGGTTTGTGACGTCACTGAGGAAAAATGGGATTTGTTTCCTGTTGTTGAGGAAATGTAAATTAGATCAATAAAAGTTCACTTTGTTATCATTAAAAACCTCGTATTTGGTGATAAGATTGCAAACCAGAATGATGTTTATGATGTATTTGGTCGTTGTACGAAAAATTTTGATACTGTTTCGTTTTGTTCGGGTTTACGCGTTACCCGAGCACATGGCAATATGGTAGCTTGCTGAAACTATCAAAATGTCTGCAATTAAACGTGGTTTTCGTGTTATACCAAACTTAGCGATCAATAAGAGGAAAAGTGTAAGTTGTACAAGAAATAAGAATTTTAATAGTTGTACTTAGTTCAGTTTATTTTTAGAAAAATGTGAAAAATACTAAGTTAATGAAAAATAAGAAGCAAAAATTAGATCAAACACCTGCTAAACCGAAGAAAAATTTAGATGAAAATATATCGAGCGATTCAGATTACAGGTACAACCTTAAACGATCCAGCACGGCGGTTCTGTATTATTGTACTTTCATTTTGTAGCGATTTTGATGACGAAAAAAATCATTTCTCAGCATCTGAAGATGAAGAAGAGACAGCTCAGGAAAAAAGATTACGATTAGCTAAACAATATTTACAACAGCTAGAAGAAGAAGGTTGGAAGATATACAGCAAAAAAGTCTTTGTGCAAACATTGTTCAATTTTCCTATTTTAAATCTCAGAAAAAGAAAAAGCCGAAACAGATGAAATCGACAAATCAGTTCTCGCGCATCGATTAAAAGAAGAAGTGGTAAATATATTTTTAAATATTCCCGAATTTAGCAAACACTAATTTTTTCATCTTTAGTTAGAACAAGCAGGAAAATTACAGAAACAAGTAGCAGATGACTATGAAACACCTCAACAAGCGAAAATATTGACAGGACATAAACTCCCTTTAACTTGTTTGGTCATTTCTTCCGATAATAATTTCATTTATTCATCATCTAAAGATTGCTCAATTATCAAATGTAAAATATTTTACGTCTTAAAGTTTAAATAGAAGTATTTATATTACATTTTTAATTGTATTAGGGGATTTAAAGAACGGAAAAAAAATGAAAGTTGTCAAAGGATTAAAAAAAGACGATGAAACAAATAGTAAAGGACATAGTGGCCACGTTTTATGTTTAGCAATTTCTACAGATAACAAATTTTTGGTAAACGTATAAACAACTTTTGTACTTACATTTTACCTGATATTTTTCATTTTTTTTCAAATATTAGGCATCTGGTTGTAGAAATAAAATAATCAATGTCTGGGACCCAACAACATTTGAACACATTCGAACATTTAAAGGACACAGAGATGCAATTTCTGTTAATATTATTAATAAATGAAAAAACTATAAAATTTAAACTAAAAGAAACTGTTTATTTTCCCCAGGGTTTATCATTTCGTAAAGGAACTCACCAATTATTCAGCTGCTCCCACGACAGAAGTGTCAAAATATGGAATCTGGATGAAATGGCTTACGTTGAAACACTGTATAAAAATCTTAATCTATAAAAGAAAAATTCCTTCTTTAAATCAAATAACTTTTATTTAGATTTGGTCATCAAGATGTAATCACTTCAATTGACAGTTTAACACGTGATCGAGCTATAACTTCCGGCGGACGAGATATATCAATCAGAATATGGAAAGTTGTAGAAGAATCGCAACTAGTATTCAACGGCCATACATCAAACATAGAATGTGTTCGATTAATAAATGAAGAACAATTTATATCATGTGGTGACGACGGGTAAAATTTAAAAACATGTATAATAACAAAATAAACTAATTTTTTTTTCTTTTTTTAAATGAAAGGATTATTTCTATATGGGGTTTGATGAAGAAAAAACCATTATCAAGTGTCCCATCAGCTCATGGAATCGATGCGTCAAACCAACAACCCAATTGGATCGTTTGTATCGCTTCATTACAAAACACTGACTTAGTTGCTTCCGGTTTGTCATTTAAATAATTTTAAAAATAAAATTCAATTTCAATTCTTACAAATTTTCCTGCAGGTTCATACGACGGTTTCGTTCGGTTCTGGAAATGCGGCGAAGGTTTCCGCAGCGTAACTCCTTTATTTACCTACCAAGTCGAAGGTTTCATTAACGCAATGCAATTTACAAGTGACGGCAACCACCTAATCATCGCAACTGGCCAAGAACATCGACTGGGCCGATGGTGGCGAAACAAAAAAGCAAAAAACACAATTATATTATTGCCATTATGCAAAAAAAAGTGAATTTTTAATATACGAATAAAAATACAAATATAAAGTGGTTACAAAATATTTAAATAACAAATTAACACAAAAAAATATAACTAAATCTTTCTCAATACACCATTAGGCAATCTCTCAAGTTCAACTACAGGTGACGGTACGGCCATAGTCATCTCCATGTTCCGGAAAGTGACATCATTGATCGTCTTCTCTGGCGTACTAATAGCTCGAAGTATATTCGGTTGTATATTGTCCCCCTCTTCTCCTTCATCCATTAAAGATAATGAAGTCAAATCAACGACAGACGAAGACATATTAGCGGGCAATCTCGTTAAACGAACGACTGGTGATCGTGGTGACTCTTCCGTTAAAGCTTGATCCGGAATTTCTCTCATTTCATCCATCGGATCGCTCCTTGGTGTCGAATCAGCAGTACGTTCTGATGATCGGGCCGAATTTCTTTTCTCAATTAATCCCTTAACGGAAGCGAGCACTCCTTGCGGAGTGAAAGGTTTGGCCGTTGGAAACGGACTTTTATTTACAACCGATTCATTTTGTTTATTTTTATTGGCTTTGGCTCTTTCCTCTTGTTGTTGCTCATTTTCAAACCGTTTTAAATCAAATTCGATCTCTTTAGCCAGCGCTTTATCAGCCGACAGGATATCTTTGATCTCATTCTTGTAATCTTTCATCAATTCCTTCAGAAAAAACATTAAATCTTTTAATAAAATGGACTTCTTTTCTTCTAATTTATGTTTGAGTGATACGACAATCGGAACGATATTTTCAATAACGTTTTTCTTCACCACTTGACTTATAATCGTTTTCTTAGCAGTTACAACAACCGCAGCAGCTAAATCTCCTTCATCTAAATCATCTTGTGGACTTGATCGGAGAGTGGACAATTTGATCTCATCGCAGGCGAGAATTTTCAATCCGTCGCGTACGATATCTTTACTGTGATCGTTTAACGGTAGAATTCCATCAACGACACCCCCTAGAATGTCTTGCACGATTTTGGCCGTGATTTGGAATCGATGTTCGTCCGTCATGTTGTCCAACATAAATCTATACATTTTAAGTCGTTTCTCTTCGTTGTTTCCGCCACCTCTTAGTGCGAATAATTCAACTTCTTTGTCCGTTTGTTGGATGGCGCTGAATGTTGCGTGGTCTTTATATGCGTGGAAGTAAAAGATGCATTCGACGAAGTGGTTGTAAAACATGTGAGGGTATCGATGGATTAGGACTCGGATGAGAGAGAATTCGGCCAAGTCTCGCATGTTTTTGTCTTCATCTACGAGGCTTGAAATGAATCGAACGAAGAGAGTTCCTTTCCATTTGATGTAATCTTCTTGTAGGAGGTTAGTTAGTAGCATTAGGGTTTGACGGCGAACTGTTATGGACGGATCTTTGAGACAGGTGGAGATGTTTGAGATGTATCTGTCCACTAAAGCTGTGTATCTAAATTAGAAAATAAAAATCATTCATTTCAAATATCAATGCAATGAAATCAATATGTTTCTTACCTAACACATAAATCAGACAGGATGATGACAATATTATTTCTAATGGTCGCTTCTTCAGACATTTCCAGCTCCCTAGCCAAAGCTGGAGCACATTTTTTAGCTAAATATTCGTGTTGGAGACATAATTTGCCTGCAAAATAATGGGTTAGATTAATATTATTTAAGTTACAATGTATAATAAACCTAAAGTGACGTAAGCATGAGCTCGAACACGAACAGACATCGTAGAGCCGTTAAATTGTTTTATGGGTTGCGATTGTGGTTGAGACTGCGTTTGTGATTCAGGTTGAGATACTGGTATATCGTACGCGGCTGAATCTAAAAATAATCAAAACAAATTAAACATTAAACGTAACTAATTAGGTATAAAATGACTAACCACGATCGGTGATCATAGGGGTCGTTATTAAACTCTGCACAACTAAAAAGATTCTTTTAGGAATTTTATTGGGACTGTGGGTGGCCGTTTCTCCTAACGTGTACAAATAACAAATAATTTTGTCTTCCGTTTCCTGAGTTATTGGACTGGTCGCCTGTTGTAAAATGGCGTCGCTTAAGAATTCGTCACATTTCTAAAAATAAATGAAAAGTAATTGAATTACATAAATCATATAAAATAAATGTTAAAAACCTTTAATAAGTTAATACAATATGCCGTCATCATTTTCTTCGCTTCGTCATCATTATCAGCTAAAGATTTCATAAGTTTGCCAGTCGTAATCAAAGCAGCCGAAATTAAAACTGTCGGGTAAGAAAATTGCTCTAAAATGGCTTCTAATTCTTTTTTTAGTTGAATCGCTTCTTCCTCGGGTAAATTATGAGCACAATGACCAATTATAGTTAAAATCCTCTGCAGATCAACGGGTGAACTTTGTTCGGTTCGTTGGAACCAATGCTCAGCTACGACCGACACATTTTTGATGGCAATACTGGGCGCTACTTCTGATAAAAGAAGCCACACAGCGCTCCCGTTGTCAGTTGGAATATGTGTTTGTAAAATAGTAACCAAATTGGACCTGTAACGTACAAAAACCAATTACAAAATCATCAAATTAAGTAAATAAATGAATAAAACCTAATTTTGCCAGTTTTAGCCCACGAATGACACGCTCGTCTAAGATATCTCTCAGACCCTTTATCAGCTATTAATTTCAAAATCTTCCAAACCATTTGATGAGCTTCCGTTGTTGATCTTTCAAAGGGGACGATGTTTTGTAAAATAATCGTTTCCATTAATTCCATACATTTCTCCTGCACCGTTTGCTCGCGATCCACCATACAGGGTAAAACACCTTTTCAATATTATAAAAAACTTCAGTTACAAATTAATTCACAAATATATTATATACCTTTAACCCAAATTTCTTGCAAGAGCGAACTCTCAGGATAAGTGTCCAACAAGGATGTGATAGAACAAATCATTTGTTTCCTCACTAATAAAGCCGGATCCAAACATTTCATTTCCAACTGGTCCACATTCTTCACCGTCAAAAACTCTTTATTTAACTTAATCAAATTCTCCAACACTTGCAACGCACTTTTCCTAACGTGAACTTTATCATCATCAAACCGTTTATGCAACCTCGTCATAAAATCCTCTTTACATCCACCAATCACAAAACTATCATCAGAATCGTCGTCGTCGTCGTCCTCTTCCTCCATCGCTTCTTCATCATTCTCTTTATCCGATTCTGTTCCACCCTCATTAAACAACTCCAAAAAACATCTCCGCAACTGCAGATCGTTTGACGTAGCACAATGACTCAAAATCTGCAGAACTTTGGCCCGAACTGACGACGCTTTATCAGCAAATTTGCCAACTATAGCTTTGAGAAGTGACTTTTGATCGACAGATTTTCGATCAGCAAAAGAGAAATTATGTTTCTTCTTATTCCCTTCGTCTAAAAACAGAGACAAAAGTTCAACAGTGAATAAGCGAATATTCACTTTCTGGTTCAATAAAATCCGACCAAACCATTTAAAAATTTCTCCCGACATGCTCCCTGACAATTGCGTCACAATCATCGCAACGGCATTGCCGATACTCGCTCGGTATTCAGCGCGATCTCCCACTCTTACGCACAATTGCTGAATCAAAGTTTTCGTTCCTTTTTCGGCATCGGCGCCCAAACTCTCCAATAAATCAATAACAAAATCTGTAGCGTGGTCTTTAACGTTTACGTTACGTCCTAAAATGTTAGTCATCATTTGTTTCATTACTTGAATGTGAATTTTATCCACATTCCCATGTAATGGAGCACATAAAGTCGTTAGAGCATCGTAGCCTAATTGAACACTCGTCGAATTTTTATTTGTTCCCGTCTCGAGTCGCGTTAAATCAGACATTCGTTGAATCGAATGTAGAAGCGAATCTTCGCATTGTTTAAGTGAAAAAATTTTTAAAGTTTCGATTATATGAGAAATTACAGTTTCGAATGTTTTTGAAATATGTTTCAGTTCTTGTGAATCCATTTGTATCTCTTCCCCATCGCTGTCGTCGTCGAAAATTCTCGATAATCGGCCGTCTTCCGGTTCGTCTCCTTCTTCTACTTCTTGGGTGTTTCTTTTACGACGTCTTTTGGCCGGGGGTTTCGGATTTTGCTTTTCTTTGGTGCGTTTTCGTTTTAGTATCATTCCGTTCACATCGACTGCCATTTTACAGACATCTAAACATTTCTGGAACATAAGTGGGTGAAAAATTGAAAACGCGTTACAACCCGGGATGGATAGAAGTGCGCAGTAGACATCAGCGGCCCATAGAGCTATTTCTTTCTCTTCGGGGTTAGAGGAAAGTTTCTGCCCTTTTTCTGTGAAGTGGTAGCAGAGCGCAATCAATTTTTTAATGTTTACTTCGGAGTCGATTAAGTTTGTCCAAAATCCGTGGTCATTTTGATCCGTCTCGGTTGTATCGGTGTTATTTTTTAACTAGAGAAATCATGAAAATGTGCTCATTTGTTTTTTATTGTGAAGAAATTTCTATACGCACCTGAATCCATTCGCGACATGCTTTTGCAGCTTTGGAAAAAAGCGATTTCCAGTTTACGTCTTCATGCTGTGATTCGAATGTTATTGGAAGGGTGTCGTTGACAGTGAAGTCGCTTTCCCAAATCGCTTCAGACCAGGAGTCTTCAATTAAATACGTTTTAAAGTCGGAAAATGTTTGAACGCAACGGTTTTCAGCCACCTTTCCCGCTGCCGCCATGATGAGTAGCGAGCTTAATCTTAAAAACATTTGACGTCATGATTTCATCTATTTCGTTTAAAAAAATGAGAGATTTAGACGACACAAGCAACTCTCGAATCTCGATTTGATTGGTTGTTAGAAATAATTACGAGCCAAGCGGGAATTTTAAAACTAACATTGAATGAAAATCCAAAGTAAACAAAAATTATTGTATAATAATTTCTTTAAAATAACAAACTAAAAAGACAAACGTAAAATTATAATCACGTGACTAGCAAAAAATTTAAATCTCAATAAAATAGCCTAATTTTTTTAAAAATAATTTACTGGATCACATTTCAAAAAATACTTTATTACTTTTTTCCTACAAGGTCAAAGATGAACCTACTTCCGTGTGAATTTTTTTTTTTTTTAATTTTCATTTCAACAGAACTACAACAGGATGTCCCGAATAAAACATTGAATACCAGACATTTTTTTTCTCATTACTTAATAAGTAGTTTAACCCATTCAAAGAATGCAGGAAATAAAACTTTTACAAAACACCCAAAGGGTTTGCCAATATTAAAAATAGATAAAGGCATTGACCTAGACGACTAATATGTATATATATATAAAAAGATAATTGTACCTTTAATAAAACTCCTGTCAATTAAAATCTAAATTTATTTCTTGTGTTTAATCTTTAAAACTTTTAGTCAAAATTACTTTACCACTTGAAATAAAAACAATTAAGAAAATTGTTTTTCATCAACAAACCAATGTCCATTTAGTTGTCCTTGAAGCCAAACCCAAATACCATCCCGCCTTCTAGTGCCAAATTACCCCATCTTGGTAAAGGCAGAAACCTCTCATCACCATAAAAGTCAGGCTTGTGAAATTTACGATGGCTTAGCACACAAAATTGAACTTCAATCTGTCATTTCCACACAACCCTTGCATTCATTTCTTATCATATATTTTTTTTTAATAAAATTATACTCCTTTATAACAATCGTTTATTTTGAATTTTTTTTGTTAAATAAAAATCTCCAGCTGGTGAGAGAAATAAAAAAGTTAATTTTCATATATAACTCATATAAGAATAAAGTGTTAGAAATGGGTGTGGGCCCAGCCACACATTTTCTATTGATGAACAAGTCAAGTCACGTTTGGGGAGCGCCATTAATTCCTTTGCATTTTGACAGGCCTTTAGATAAGCTACCTGTGTTCCGTTACTGAATCAACTGATGAGATAAATACGTTTAAAAATGTTTGCAATTTAAATTATGCTCAACAATGCATATAATTTGAATCTTCCACTTGCTTAAATGTCGCCTGACAACTTGTCAAGACTACTTTTTGATCACTATTATTATATTTTTCTTTGCTATTAAATATTCCAGACGATGCACTTACCTAATTATTACCTTTTTCGCCTGTTTGGGCTATTTATACTACCTCACAGAAGTCGTTTGTATTATTAAAATCTAGAATATTTTATTGCAATATGTTAATTATTCCTGGAAAACCAAATTTGGTTTAAAATATACATATACATTTTGAAAACCATTTAAAATGACAAAACACAACCTAATTACGATACACTTGAAAACACATTTTTACAAACTCAATTTTATTACTTTATTGAAACAGGTAGTTATAATATTGTAGCATTTGAGATTGTTACAACTGATATATCTATTTATTTCTTTAAGGATGATAACAGTAGAAAAACAAAGTGATAATTTCACAACACCACAGTATATAAGTACAAGTCAATAAATACTCAGATGATATTTATAAATGAAAAAACAAAAATGTTTTTATCACTTTCCTTACTGTTGCACCCTTCATTTTTCTATTTTAATTAAAAGGCTTAATGCATTGGCAGTTTTGCAATATGTATACAATAGCTGAATGTAATAAATTAAATATGGCAGTTTGTGATTTCGCTTTCTTGTCAGAAAAACTTATTACTTGATTTCTCATTAACCATTTTGAACCCATAATCATCATCCATAGTTTTTGATTCCTGTTCGAGTGAAACAGCGATGCTTCGCCGGTCACTCTGTTCTTGGAAAAGAGAATATAAATTGAGTCGTTGTTTAGGTTGGCTAGCATTTGATACCATAGAGCCAGATGGTCTAAAACCACCATCAGGACGCTTTGGTAATGGTGGTGGCATTGATCCTGGTCCTCTTTTTGGACTGTCATGGCGGTGGTGTCCCATTCCTAGATCGTACATAATTTCCTCATACACATGATAATCAGCAGCGTGTAAATCTTTTTTTGCAATTACACTACAATCATCATCTTCCCTTTGTGCAATGTCTTTGGTTGCTAATGGACATGCATTCACTTCTTCTGCTTTGGTAGGATTTGATAACAACTTTTGTCTTTGCAAGTCTTCAATAATTTCCAACATACAACAAGCAACTTCAGAAAATCGAGATTTCATATCCGATGGATCAATATTAGTTGTATCTCTAGTTGGAGAGGACATTTGTAAAGGTTCATCCAGAAGAAGATTCTTGTCTAACCTGACAGTGGCATCTACAGGATATGCATTGGCATCAGATACTCTATCTGTAAAACAAAAATTTAAATAAATTCTTGCCAACTCTGTAAATCAGTGAACACATACCTCTTAATTTCTTCACTCTAGCTACACTAGATCTCCTATATTTGTCTTCTATCATTGTTACATAGCTGCATGGAATATTATTTGATTGCTTCACATTAGTATTTTCAGTTTTGCCATACAATAAAGTATCAATCTCTTCTTCCAACATGGGAATAGTTGGATCATTTGGATCCAACTCAAGCTGAGCCCTTAAATTGGCACAAATTGGATCCTTGAGAATTGGTTTTGATTTGCATTTGATGGGACTGCTATCTGCATCTCTTGTGTTTAATTTCTTACTACCATCATCATCTACATTAAACCGAATTGTCTTTTGTGACTGACTGCCACAAGCAGTCGAATCAAATGTTCTTGCAGACCGAGTATTACGAACATTAGTCGATTGCCTGTGCTCAATGCCATTGGCAACTGATGGTTCACTTCTTGCACTCTTGTATGGCCTAAACCCATAAAGACCATTGAAATCATCCCCAGATGCAGGACTCTGAGGTTGGTTCCAAGAAGAAAGACTCGGACTTGAAACTCTTCTTAGCCGCTGTGGTCTCGGTGATGGCGTCCTAAGTTGTCGCGAACCCAATGTAGGACTCGGCATTCTTCTAGAATGAGTATCTAATGCTGCACACTGCAGAAAGTGATTATGATCAGCTGATCTCTGATAAGTTCCTAATTTTGTCGTTGGTTTCTTTGGTCTAGAGTATTCGGGTGTTTTGCATTTAGAGGAGTCATTATCATTGGCATTGTGGCATTGTTGCATTGCAGTGACAAGAGTTTGTCGCAGGTGCATTAAATGATCCAAGGAAACATCACATTGGTTCCTCTTATTATTATTATTAGTGTAAGGATATTGATGTTGTCTATGCATGACTCTGGTACCCATAGCTATTCTTGGTTTACTTTCACATTGTACACGATTGAGCGAAGAACAGGAAGCCATCTTACCTTCACCCCCGTAACAACTTCCATCAGAGAGATCAGGAGTTGGACACGAACTCTTATAGCCACTGTCAATAGAATTGGAACCAGCATATCCTACAGAGTCTTTATCACCATCAAGTGTTGTGGTAGTGGTAAGTTTTTCTTGAAATTTATTCTTTTGTTGGCAATATTTGGTAGAGTTAGCACATTCATCCATAGCATCTAGACTTTGTATAATCCTAATGGTTTCTAAAAGTGGGTTACACATCTCTGGGCTTTGTGTTTTTGATGAGGGCAACACATCTTTGATTGGTGAACTTGTGGATAATTCATCCGATGTGCCAGAATGATTCGCTGCCACTTGAAGCGAAGAGAAAACCTCTTCTTCAGCTTGTGACATTGATGCATTAGATGTAACTGAATGGTTCCATCCAAGATGGTTATTTAAGAATTCTTCAAATATGGAATACATTTGCCACATTTGTCTCGCAAAATCTTCACCTTGAATGCTCAATTCAGCCTAGAAAGGAAGGAAAGAAAAATACCATCAACTTTAAACTTATTTAGTTTTGTGTTATGAAATTAAGTTAATCAATGGAGAAAAGCTACCATGCATCACAGACATTTTGTTTGAAAGAAAACAAGAAATTTATGTTTAATTGGAGTCATCCATCAGCAGACAAAAGTAAATTACACACTCTCTCTGGCTGCTACAATCATTTTCCAACAATTGGTGGTTGTCAAAAGAGAGAAAAAAAGAAAAGTTTGTCAACCAACTTTTCTGTTTCCTGTCATTAAGCACTATAATTTGCTCGCACTGTAATAAAGATCCATCTGTGTAAATGTATACAAACTTTGTCTCATGGAGTGCGACAATAAGTTTTCTTCCCATACCCACATAATTCAATATTTTAACCTCAATCTTATCCTGCAGCAAGTTCCCATCGCAAAGATTGCTCAACGACAGATTCCACGAAGAGAGAGATTTCAGTGGAATTGCCTATAGCACTTAACTCTTTTCTAAGTATTCAGGATAGAAGAAGAAGAAAAATTTTAATATCAGTTTTAGAAAACTTGTTATTGATTGAATGTGACAACTCACTTAATTCACTCGCCTTCAACTTCCTGTTGGTGGAAATTGATTTTCTTTCAAGCTAGAGTTTGGAATTTTCCAAATGAATCACCTTTATAGTGCCAGATGGAATTCGCAAAGTTTTGCAAAAAGAATGAATTAATTAATTGCCTAAACTTGTTTGAAAATGCAACTCAATAATAACTTTTTTTCTTATTTATCATCCAATTCCCTTAGAAATGTGAAAAGCCAATTAAAATGACTGAATAATAAATGAGTTGTTTAAATTGGATTCATTTGTCTCATTGCAAATTGTAGTAACTTGTACAATTCTTGCCTCCATTAGTTTATCAAAAGAAAAACGTTTTTAGTGGGGGAAAAGATCTAAAACATGAAAAAGCACTTAACACGTGATTTACTCTATTAAATTTTGCATAATCTCACAATGAAAGAAAAACAATTTTTCATTGAGATAGTAGACACAGATGAGTGTTAGCATCTAATTTCAAAATGAAAAACTGCCTCCTAATGCCTATCATTAAATAGAAAATGCAGTGCATTGGACAGGAAGGCAATTATCTATCAGATTCCAATAAATGAGCTCAAGGTTTGTTTTTTTTCTTTTTATACTCCACTTTAGATGGACATTCCTACCATACCCTACTACATTTTTTTATAATCCCAATCAGTTTAACAAACAAATATTGAATATAAATCTTATTATTAATCAGACTTGACTTTATGCTAAGTCACTAAACATTATATCAAAGTCAAGTGTTTAATTACTTGGAGTGAGTTTGCAATTTCACTTTGATGCTTAATTACTATACAATTTGTTTTAATAATTTTCTCTTTGCACTTATAAAAATAAATAAATGATGATATAAAGAAAGACAAAAGACAAGTTTGAGTTTGATCAATTTTCATTCATCTAATTAGAAAACAAAGAAAGATAGATCCCATTTAGCTTACATTTACCTTTTTTTATGTGGGTGGCTTCACATTCCTAAGGAGTGGCTGAACCTTAAGCTCTGACTTTTTGAATTAATTCTACACACTTGACAACAAGAGTGAGGTAGGGAGGTGTGAACCATAGACCCTCATGCATGACCCAGGTGACATGGATGAGGCCATTATAGCCCCAGGTGAGCTCAACTTGACTCACCTCACCATTTTCTATGTGCTAGCTTATATTATCATTTCAACACTCATTTTTTTTAATCATTTAAACAGGCAATTAAACAGGCTTTAAAAAAACTGATTTCTTAAAACTTTTCTTCTTTTCATTGGAACTTGCCATTCATTTGTTTTGTTCTTCCCCTACAGACAATTGACAAAAGACTAAACTGGCCAATAAGAAAAGTGTCACTTCAACATTCCAATGAGATCATCAAAAGATGACAGCAAAGGGATTCATTTATCTCTAAATTCCAACATTTTTTTTATCATTTCTTTTTTCTTGTCAGGTAATGTTTAGTATGATAAGACCAGGTTCAAAAGGTAAATGACAATTCAAGGTTAAAAATGAAAATTTCTCTGTTTGATACAATTTCTTTAACAAGTTGGTAATTTATATGGCCTAGTGTGGGTCATGGAATTTATGACACCATTAGTCACAAACAACAATAGATTGAAACACCTGCACAAGGGGATCAAAGGATTAGCTCCAGATTAAATAGGAAAGGAAAGGTTGAGAGTATTTTAAGTAAAGATGTTGTTGTAGATTTGGAATGTGGCCAGAATTGGATTTGATGACGTCAAACAAAGTAATAAAATGGGTCGTATGTGGTTGCCAAAAGTTGATGTTTTACTCAATTTTAAAAGAAATTTTTCTTCAACCTTCAACTTGCTCAAGTGACAATAACCATTTGTATTAGCTACAAACAATGGCTTCATTTGCGTAAGAAAAGAGATAAAAACAACCTCTTCCTAACCTTAATTCTAAAAGATTTTTCAACATTTTTTAGTTCAACACTTTTGAGTTGTGGTTTGTTTTCATGCACGTGAAGGAATTTTGAGTTGAAAAAGAGTCGAGTCATAAATTTCATGTCAAACATTTCATGAATATTTAAAAATCATTTTCACTAATACAACAAATTTACATATACCAACAATCTCCTTTAAACAATGTAACGACAAAAATCAATACTTTCTGTAATCACCTGCAAAACGTACATTGTTTATTGTCATCGAGCCAAGGATTTATTACAAAATGCAGAGCCATAAAAATATTTTATGGCAAATAATTTTCACTTTTGATTTATGTCATCAACTTGAATAGAATGCAATGAAGTTACACAAATGGAAAGAAAGAAAAAAACAAAACAATTTGCAGTTGTGCATAAAATTCAATTATAATTCATTTTTAACATACAATGCACACAACCTGTTTCTTTATGGCCATACTCACTTTTTAATTATTTCTCTACAAATAGAAAAATTAAAAAAAAAATTGGTTTAGGGGCTTGGTTACGTTGTCACTTCCATTTCCGGCACAGGAATATCAAATAAGGTTTGGAAAATGTCTATAAAGACAAGTCAATTTCATTGATATTGGAAGTTATGAGAACAACTACCGCTTAACAACTACCATTATCTAAAAATAAGTTTCCATATGGAAAGAAAGTGAATATTGGGAGTAGAAAGAAACCTTATTGGTATTCTCACAAGTTCTGACCCCTTAAACTGTAGTTTGGTTGATTTAAATTGACGCCAAACCGATGTGCGACGATAGATCGACAAGGGTTGTTGGCGCCATCTTGATTTCGAGAAAAGCTGACGTGTTATCGATTCTAATTGGCTGATGACTCGAACTGCAAGTGTGCATTAGCTATTTTTCTTCCTACAATGCAACATTTCTGCGCGTGAAATTCATTGTGTTTACATCCGGGTTTACGCCGTTTTGGAGTTGTAACAATGCAACTGTCGGCCAATGGGAATGACCCGGTTGAAATATGTTGTAGGTGTTAAACGAGTAAGAAAGAAAAAAGAAGGAGAACGTCGTGTGGTGCATTTTACTTGTGAGTGCAATCTGTCATTTCTCGTTTGTGTCACGTTTGGAATGCCGTATGCGTGGTTAGATAAATTTAATGCTATGTCAACAACAATTCTCATGAAAATGAATCAAAGTTGTGCGACATTTTTCTAATTCATTATCCAAACTGAAATGAATTAATCTCTTTAAAAGGAGGACATTTATATGCTAGGGGAATTTCAAATGAGTTGATAAACATATTTTAGGTTTCATTTGAGAGGTTTCAATTGGACATCGAAATGAGCAACTTCCTATTGCTCTTTTCTAAGTGTCTTGTAAAATTTAAAATATTGTTAATTTCTTAAAGTGGAAATAATCCATTCTTTCTTAATCTAGACTAAAGTTGAACATTTCCTGCAGTTTAAAGGTGTGAAACTCATACCACCAAAATACTCATACGAAACCACATTGGAAATATTTTTGGTTTTTAATAATAAAAATTCTTATAAATCCATAATGGCTGCGCCTCGCTCTGATTGGCTAACACAAAAACAAACTAATCACAAGATTTAAAAATTTTAGAGTGAACTTTTACAAAAAATGCTTGTGCAATCAAATGTTGCAAAACATCAAAGACTTATATATCCCTCAAAGACCTTGTAAAACCTCCATTTCAAGTTGAGTGCACAGACTTGTGCATACACCAGCAAAATGATGGATCAATAATTGAAAATGCAACCAACAAGAAAACTTAATAAAAGAAAATCTCACCTAAGATCAATCTCTTTACGTTGCCCTTTTATAAAATTCCCAGGGGTTGACAAAACACTTGACTCGATCATATCAATTAAGTAGCAATTTTCTTTTTTTTTTATGTTGGCCTCAAAACGTTATTGCCAACTATAACATTGTAATTTACTCCAATTTCACACACACTTTTAAGTGCAACCAACTGGAAAAGTGATATATGTGTGACTTTTTCACAATTTCTTTAAGATGCTACATTAAAGGTGGAAGATAAATGTGAATTTACGAGGTTGTAACAATGCGGGTACATTCCAAGAAGCTTTCTATATTGGCATTGCATTTGGTTGACAATCGATGAAACAAATTTTGTTCAATCTTAGTCCAGGGTCAGTGAACTTGTTCTCTTTGCAACTCCCTTTATGGTTATGGCCTCCTGTTGTGCCCCATCTGATTCATTACCATTTATAAATGGCATTACTATAACTATATGGTTATCATTTGACCTTTGACACTCAACTCAAGAGAAAATAAGAACTAAATTAATTGGCTTAGAAAACACTTTCTCTTTTTTAAAAATGTCATTCTTACAACATTTTTTCCCCCTTTTAATTTGCAACTGCATTTTCATTCAAATTTAATGAGAAGCTTCAACACCTTTTACAAGGACATTTGCATCTTCAATTTATTTCACCTTTTTTTTTTAATTTTCTTGTCTCTCAAGAGGAAGTCAATGAAATGATTTTGTTTAACTATCAGCAAATTCAACTGTGACAATTTCTAGACAAAAAACAAAAAATTGATTTCATCCGAATTGAGGTAAATTAGCCCAATTTGCATTGTTCTTTTTTGAATTTACTTCCTTTGCGTGCACTCATAAGTGTACACAAGCAATACCATCAAGAAATACTTATGACTTGTTATTTCATTGATTATTCCACTAAAATTGAAGAGAAAGACAACTTTAAAAACCCGAACCACAAAACCCTTATTACACATTCAACACACAACATGAGACAAAAATACAGAAAAAATTTCTAGAATTTTAAAATATATTTCTAAAAGACCACTCATTTCATTTCCCCTTAGTCCTTAACAACCCCCACTTAAAAAAATTCCACAAATTAAATCCCCCGTCAAGTACAAAACCCCTAGCGATGTAACATTAGACACTAGCGATAAGATCGACCATTGAAGTAACAGTATAAAACGATCGCTGTTAAGTTATCGCTCTCGCTATTCAGGTGAATCAATTGAGAGATAAATCGTTTAAGACATGATAAAACTCAAATAAATAATGTTTATTTTGTTGTGATGATATTATGGTTATAATTTAAAAAGATATTTCAAAACTCACCATACTATGTCGAAGCTGGCGCAAGAGATTATCCATGTCGGACACGGGAGCCGGTCAAGCCGCTCTAAAAGAAAATGAAGCCCTCGACGACCTTCACGGGCTGCCGGTTCACGGTTCAACGACGGAATAAACCCGCCCACAGCCCGTGGCGAGCCCACCAACAGCCCAATGGCGGGGTTCGAGTCAAAGAATCCGTTTTCTCGCTTGCTCAAATGCTCTCTGCAGGTGACAAAGGCAGAAAGCGATTTGGCCAACAACGGGATGCGCATGCGCAGTTGGATCGGGTTCAACTGAAGAAAAGTTGTTTTTTTGGGGTGGGTTTATTTATTTATGATTAAGTTTTTACGAAAGAATCAAAGTATTTGGAAGAGGGGCTCAAAAACATTTCGGTTTTCTTAAGGGAATTTTAATATATTCATATTTTATTTTTTTAAATTTAATTTAAGCAAATTTCATTGCAGTTTTTTTTTTAATTAAGATGTTATTTTCAAAAAGAAGAAGAATAAAGCTCTTAACAGCCGCCAGCGAAGAAGAGGAAACTCGGGGAATTTTCATTGATTCATTTCCCCTTTAAAGTGAAAACTATGAAAAATTAATAAAAAAATTTTCTAAAAACCGGAAAAAATTTTCTTCAATAGAACGACACGCCATCTATGAGCGAACAACGAAATTATTTTAAAGTTTTTAAATTAACTACAAAAATTAAGTAGTTAACATTTATTTAATGATAAAATAGAGAAACAAGCACGTGAACACTAGTTTCAATTATACCACATGTTTTTACAATCCTTCATAAAAAAATTTAACACAAAAGTTATTAATTGGTATATTCGTTATTTCATGCTCTAACAACTAGAAAATATCTGAAAATCGTTTGCTTTTGTATAATCACTCTAAAACACTATTACTTTAAATAAACTGTTTCACAAAATTTCAAGAGTTTTATCTTTCGTTCAAATAATTTCACTATAAAATCAATACATTATCACAAAGAAATTTTTTAACATCTCACACATTTACAATAGACTCAGTTTACAAAAAAACCCTGAAAACTTAATTATTTTAACCTTATTTAAAATTAAAAATTAAAAAAAAAAGAAATCTCTCAGACTGTTTATTACTATATGAATTGAATTTCATTCAAGCAGAAATTATACAAAATTATGAATTGGGGTAATAATATTTTTTAAACTGATTTTATCGGTTCTACAAATTTATCACCCAACTATTATAATTAAACAAAAATTAATAACAAAATTAAAATCACCCTAAATATTTTTTTAAAAATCTATTTGTGCCATTTCATTCTAAATCTCAATTTGTACACTCAATTTTTTAGGCTTCGCTTTCAGCACCTTCCACTTTCCTCTCATCACCATCCCCCGACCCTTCTCGGACTCCTGCCCCATCTGGTGGAGAAACCGGAACTTCTTCAACAACATTCTCAACTTTAATATCTCCTCTATCTAATATCAAAACAACTCCATTCTCATCGACAGTTGCATCAGGAGATGGTGTCGCGTCTTCTTGCCGACTTATATTTTCCATTAAAATTTCCTAAAAAAAAAATTTCAATCAAAAACAATTAAAAAAATTCTACAAATGAAAAAAAAACCTTTTCTTTCTGCTTAAAAGCTTCAATATTTTTTTTTTCAATCAACGTTTGATATGCAATTTTAGTTGCAGTTTGAAGCCCTTTACATATCTGAATTTAAAAAAAATTAATAAAACAAAATTTTAACTTTGAAAATTTCATTTACTTCTTCTCCGGAAGTATTAGACTCAAAAACATGACAAGAAAACTTTGGTTCAGTGCCCGCATCTTCGGTACGACTAATAAAACCGAGCAACCGATTGTTTTCTTTATGCGCAGCCCAGAAAGCTAAATCTTCTAAAACAAATTCACCACGAATCGATTGGTTTCCCGGATCGATAAGCCTAAAGAGAAACAAATTACCTCATTATAAACAATTATTTTCACGCACAATAATTACCGGACAGCTTCATTAGTAATCACCATGTGTAACTCTGTCATTTTAAACACATTATGAATGGCCCGTGCAGCCATAATTTCACGAATCACTTGATGAATTAATTGTTCACCATGATCAGCTTTCACTTCCATTGAGCCTAAAAACCGGATGGTATAAACTTCATGAAATGAACTCTCGCCACGAAGTGCTTCAGTAGCCAATGCCACACTTGATTGGTCAAATGGATTAATTCGCCTTAAAAAAAATTTATCAAAATTTTACTTTAAAAAGAATTTTTTTGTTATACATTGGGGGGCCTTCTTTGCCTGACGGTCTTGGAAGTTTGCTTTCTTCACTAGGCGAGATCATGTCAAAAACAATAGGTGTTGTTGATAAATCATTTTCAGGCCCTATCGATTTGGGCAAAGGAGGTCTTGATGGAGGAGTCTTCGTGTTTTTGACACGTCTATAGACATAAAAATCAAATGATAAATAGCTCAGGTTAACAAAATGGTGTTTTTTTACCCCGTTGGATCTGAATTTTTTCGTGCCAATGCGGCATCGTTTGCTGACTATAATTAAAAATCGATAACTTTATTAGCATGTATAAAGAATAAAATATAAAAAGTGAATACAAAACGCAAACAAAACGGCACGATACGCACACTTACATAAAACGTTGATTTGCTTAAAACTTCCGTTTGTGATCGGGTCGGTCTGTCTTTAATGCAATTTATTTCTTCTTGTATTATATTACAAATTGTAGCCATCCATTCTTCCCGTTCGCGTTCATTCATCGCTTGAACTACAACCGTTCTAGACCGGAAGGAGAAATTACTGCGTTTTCAATTAATAAATTCATTCAAAAATTAATTACTTTTTCCCATTTGTTATTTGAAAAACAAAGCGTCTGTCTTCTTGATCTAACGGAGAGACGGTGACCGAGTGATCCAATGCCATTAACAAACTTCCGCCAATCTAAAAGGAGATTTTTTTTACTTTTAAATTTTCATTTCGTTTCATAAAAAAAAAAATTACTTGGCCTTTATTAACGTGAATTAAATGACCTCCTTCTGTAAAAAAATATGCCTTTTCCCATTTACTCATAACACCCGCAACTTTGCTGCAATTATTTGAATGTTTTTTACTTAATATTTTTGTTTAAGGTTTAAACAATTATTTACGTTCTCATGTGTAAGTAGCCACATTTTTTGGTTAAATTTAAATTTGCAGGAATATGAGGTGAATCTGGAGCTGGTTCCCCGTGATACAAGTGTTGGCTTTGCTTTTCAATCGTATCAATCAAATTGACCGTCTTTTTTGTCTCTGATCCTAATTCAGCGTGAACTCTAGTGACAGAATAGAGAATTAGTTTATATTTTTATGGCTTTTTCTTTTTAAATTGTATACCCTTGTACACTAGCACTAATGTTAGCTAAAAAGTTATCCAAGTCAGGAACGAGTAATGCCTCTTTGCCCAGTCCAAAGTGAGCTCTTTGAGCGTGTAAGAAGCCAAGAAATGGCTCGATAAGAGCAGTTTTACGTTTAAATTGTAATGCGTTCAGGCTGGCGTAATAATGAAGAGAAATCTGTGAAATAAAATTCTTTTTATCAAAACTGTAGGAAATACATGTAAGGTAATGTCTGCTGCTATAGTATTGTTCATTAAATTTGCCCAAATAGACTATTGGCAGCAGACAATTTGGTTGAGCCGTAATTTAAACCTGATGAAATTTTTTTCTCATTAAATAAACATCTTCATTGGTCTCAGCTCTTTCTCTCTCTGCATCCCTCTTCCTTGGTATTTTACAAAACTTTGTAATAGTTTTCTCCAAATCTATAAATTATAAACAAAAATTAATAATAAATTCAAATCAAACGTTGTAATCACCTTTACCATTACTAGCGGCCTGATACAGCTCGCACATCGTATTAACTTCTATAAAAAATATAAAAACTCATTAAATTATTTTAAAAAATTCACATTTATTTCAACCTTCTAAATCGGCTTGAAGAAATTTAGTAATAGGAAACATCATTCCATCATTTAATTCTGTAGCTAAAATGTGATGCCATGAACTAATTTCATCCAATGTACTAGCAAATTCTTTCATAGTCGTTGCTAAAACACTTTCTTTATCCGATTCTAATGGAAAGTTCTACACAAAGAATAAAATATAAAAATCAATTTTTGAGCAAAGATTAAAAATGTAAAAAAATCATACAATCCTTTCATAAGCTTTTAAATGTTCGGATAAACATCTTGTTGCACTTGACACTTCATTCTACACAAAAAATAACAAACAATAATTCAATATTTTAACACAACTTTTATTTTTATCAAAATTACTTCGGCATCTAATACTCTTTGACAGCAATCTCGTAATGTAGTTGTATATTTCTTCAATCGTGCCGTATCTTGTTCGAATACGTTGACAAGTGATCGCATCTATAATTTAATAATAACATAACATGTAAACAAATTTCGTTCATTTTTAATTTCTGGAAATGTTTTATTTGTTCTAACCTGAGGACTATCTTCAAGCGCGTCTTCCAGATGCAGTTTTTCAATACCCAACATTTTTGAATGATAGAGAATTATAATCACAGTTAATTAACAAACTTAAACTATAAGTCGATGTGACTCTTCTTGAGTATGCACACCCACCACCGCCATATTTAGGTGGAGTGGATGTATGTAAGTATATCTAAAACCCGGTTGCGTTGCAAATATTAATATGAAATTTTTATTTTATTCAAATTTTTGCATTGAATACTTTCTTAATAATCAAAATATATTGATAAATAACTAAATTCGTAACTGCATATTTTGTAAGAACGTATTTTGATTAGAGAGGGCACATCTGAACAGTATGATAGCGCCATCTTATAACAAAAACCTGAAATTTAAATATCAGAAGTTAACATTTAACAACTAAACATTATACCACACCACAAATGATTTATTTTAAACGAACTAGCAACCTGCGCTCGCTGCGCTCGCTCGGTTCTAGATGTTTTCAAGTAAGTGCGTCCGTCTAAGGTCGGGCCTTTTTTTTTTTTTAAATTTTGTTGGTTTTCTTTCTCGGTTTCGTTTTTACATGTTCGCTGCGCTCGCTCGGTTG